>NDXB01017943.1:63626-114808 GCA_002631895.1 Agapornis roseicollis
CCCCCCCCCAGATCACTTTTGTGTTTCACAAGCAACGCATCTGTCATTTAAAGCAGGTATCCAAACAGGGGAAAAAGAGGCTCAGTGCAGAGTTCATAGCCCCCAGGACTAACCTACTGATAAGAAAACAGTACACAGCTAGATATCATGGAAGAACACTTATTTGCCCTGCAAGTTTTCCTTTTCCTTGTTTTGCTGGTATGAAACTTCAGCTTAAGGAGACTGCCTGTGTCTTGTTGCCATAGAGGCTGCACCAGCCAGGGGGAAAAAAAATGGATTTTGATCAGAATATCAGTCTTTTGGCCTCTTGTGATTAATGCAGCCTAGTGAAAGCTAAAGAAGCCTGGAATTTATTGTAAATGTGAGGGATATATGAAGGAGACCTGACAGTCATCACATTTCCATAGAATTTATTCAGTTTTATTTTGCACCTCATTATCCAGCTCACAGTGGCTGCTCAGTGAACAAGCTCAAATACAGCTTAGAGCTCTCAAGCAAGAGAAGGAACACCAAAGACTTTGCATTGCAACAAGGACCACAGTGCTCTGCACCTTGCAACACTGTGGTGGTGGGTAACATCAGTGTCCTTAAATTTGAGTTTACCATTAAAAGCAGATCCTGGACCACAGTTATTGCCACAGGCTTTAAAGAGAAGTGTCAGGGCAGCAGATACCCTGATAGCCAGTGATTTCTACATCATTCATCCTTGATACCTTCTGTGGTTTTCTCAGCACAGCTCAGGAAAAGTATGAGGAAGAAGAAACAACTGCCTTATTGGAATGTGTGTGTCCCTGCCAGAGATGTGAGCTGGGACAGTGGTTGGTGAAGGTGCATGCGTTTTTAGGGACAGGTGCCAGCAAATTGTAGTTGATCCTGCCTGAGCCCTGAAGTCAAAAGTGCAGTGTGATGGTACAGCTAACACAGCCTGTCTCCTCCTGTCAGCTTCCCAATATAAACTGTTTTGCTGGAGTTTGTTACTTGGAGAAAAAACATTCTCTTAAAAAAATCCTCAAATCTGTGGCCAGAGATGGAAATGATATTAACGTACAAGTCAGCCTGCCCAAGAACTGAGCAATAATCTAAATCAGTCCGACTTACAGCAGTGAAAAAACCCTACAACATTTTTCTGAGCAAAGACTCCCAGGTACTGATAGCACTGAACCTTCTTTCCTCTTCTGTAAATATCTGTCCCTGGAGAACCCCAGTAATGGTTTAAACCCAATTGTTCAGTCCAGCAGAGCTCCAAAGGTATCCTGCTGTTCTGAAATGGTGACTGTGAAGCAGGATGGCAATAAATCTTATAAGAATTCCCATTTGGAAGGCAATTTAGTATGCAAGAAGTGTCTTGGAGCAGGATAGAGGCTTCCGCATTTTTCATTTTCCTCTGTGATATTGTCTGTTGTGGGAGGCAGCTGTTGGAAGGCCTGCAGGAGCTTGAGAATTTGACTGAAATCCATAAAGTTGCACAAATATATTCAAAAGCTTTGTACAATTTCCATTGGAACCTGGGCTGCAAGTTTATGATGAAACCAGAAATCTGCCTATTCTCTTTTTTTGATGTGAATGTTTTGGAACATCTAATTTGAAATATTGACATACATTTGGAATAAGGAAGAGTTATAAATACTTTCCTGGATTCAACGCCTATGCAAGAAATTATTTACAGAAAAGAATTCTCTGGAGCACCTATCTGTACATCTGTTTGCTTCTATGGCTGCTGTTCAATGCCATTCAGAGGTACTTTCAAACTGCTTTGCGCTATTGTGTTAATTAAGACGATGCTGCCATTAATTTCAGTTCGCATTATTTTAATCTACACGTTTGAAGAAAGGGATTTTAGCGGATAATGGAACGTGGGCAGCATGGTAGAGGCTACAGGGAGCTCATTACCCTTTTCTCAATTCATTGCAGTTTCATCAGTCATTAATCCCACTTCAAGCTTCCCTGTTGTTACCATGTACATTGCAAGTGACTTTATTTTTCATATTCAAAAAATGTGCCACTTTCCATACATAATACAAAGGTAGAATGCAATTATAGGCTACTTTAGAATATTTCAAAAGGTTTAAAGATGTGGAAGAAGGCTCCCTGAGGAGGGGCCATTTGAGTATTTGAGACAGCAACACAAATAACTTTGTAAGGCTGAAGAAAAAGGCAGAGTAAGGCATGATGTTGAACTTTATATCACAAACTCATAGAGCAAATTAGGTTAGAAGAGGCCTCTCTGGTCTTCTGTTTAAAGCAGGGCTAACTTCAGTGCTAGGTCATGTTGCGCAGTGATTTTTCCAGTTGGGTTCTGAATATTTCTAAGGATGGAGATTCCTCTGTCTCTCAGGACACTGATTCCAGGCTTTGACTACCCTCATGGTGATAAGCTTTTACTTATATCTAATAGGAATTTTCCTTGTGGTAACTGGAATCTAGTATACCTTGTCATATTGCTGTTCACTTTGAAGAAAAGTTTTGGTGTGTCTTCTCTTTATAACTCTCCCATTAGTTAAAGACAGTAATAACATCCTCCCTTAGATACTCCCTCTTTACCAGGCTGAGCCAACCCAGCTTTTTCAGCCTCTCATAGTACTTTATGTGCTTCAGGCCCTGGAGCGTTGTGGTGGCCATCTGCTGTACTCTGGTATGTCTGTGTCCCTCTTGTATCTGGGAGCCCCAAGTGAGATGCTGTACTCCATATGTTGCCTTACAAGTGCCAAATAGAGAGGAAAAAAAATCACTTCCCTTGCTGCCTGTGCTTTGCCCAGTATTTGGTTGCTTCTATTTGCTGTGGAGGTGTACTGCTCACTTGTGCTTAATTTGTCCATCAGGACCCATGAGTCCTTATCTGTGGAGCTGCTTTCCAGCTGATTGTTCTCTCACCTGTGCCACCGTGCAGGTTATTCCTTCCCATGTACAAGGCTTTGCATTTGCTGAACTCTCAGAAATTCCTGCCAGCTTGTTTCTCCTGTCTGTTAAGTCCCCCAAATGGCAAATGGTAGCCTTCCAGTGTATTGGTTTCTCTCCCGTTTGGTATCATCTGTGTGAAACTGCTGATTGGAGTCCATGCTTTTTGCCCAAGTTGTTAATGTTACTGTTAAACACTATTGGCCCTAGTGTCGGTGACTGAGTAATAACATCAGCAACTGGCCTCCAGTTGTACATTTATCCTCTTACTAATACTACATCTGCCTAAGAGTTCAGACAGTCATCCGCTCACCTTTCACAGAACCTATATGTCCATATGTCACCAACATGGTTATAAGGGTATCATGGGATACTTTGCCAAAATTTTTGCTAAATCCACATCCATTGCTCTTTTCTTGTCCTCTTACTGTAGAATGCAACAGATTTGTCAGGTATGATTTCTCCTGGCAAATCCGTGCTAGCTGATCCCAAACACCTGCCTGTTTTACACATAGCTGGAACTTGCTTCAAGAAGGATATGCTCCATAACCTTCTCAGGACTGGGGTGAAGCTGAACTGTCATTTCCCAAGCTTCTTTTTTTTGCTGTCCTTGAAGATGCATATGATGCTTGACTTTTGCAAATCATCAGAAGCTTCCCCTGTCACTATGACCTTTCAAAGGCTTAGAGAGCAGATTCTTAATGACATCAGCCAACTGCCATGAATGTATCCTGCCTGGTCTCATATCCCTTGGTGCAGGCTTATGTAGGCACTAACTTGATGATCTGCCGCAAGTAGTGCTTCACTGCCCTTTACTCTGCCCTAAGCACAAGGACGTAGGAGGACTGACAGAACACCTTCCCAGTAAAGACTAGGGTAATGAAAGCACCAAATACCTCAGACATTTTTATGTGGAGAATCAATGTACACACTCATATAAATTTATGTGTGTGAGCTCTTGTCTTTATACATGCCCCCCCCCACCTGATTCACACACAAGAACCAAAGTGTGTTCATTCCCTGTGACCTTGTAACACTGCAAAAGGACTATATTCATACTAAGGCTCTTGAAAGGAAGCTAGAAGCAAGCTCCTCAAACTGGATTGACCTGATTTATGTCTGGAGAATGTTTTATTAATAGATTTACTATCCTCCTTTGGTTGTTTATGAGGTGTCACAGCTTGACCAGATCCAGAAGTGACGGATTCCTCCAGAGAAGTGAAGTGATGATTGGTTTTAAGTCAGCTCTCAAGATGCATGCAGAGAAAGGTTGGATGGAGAGCTAACAACTATCAGAAAAGCTGAAGTATAATCCTGCCACAGACCCATAACTCAGAGTGCATATTAGGTGCTGAAATTCTTATTCCTCATTTTCTTGATGAATGATGCAACAAAAGCGGAAATGATTAATATGAATCTTGTCTCAAAACTATGATTACAGCAGTAATAATGAATGATGTAAACTTAACTCTTGTTACAGAGTACTGAGGAGACTGACTTGGACTACAGGAACAGCTTGTGCAGAGTTTGCTACAAAATAGCTCTTTAACCACCATTCTCCAACATTTTTGAACTCTTCATCAAGCATGGTTCCTGTGTAATGCCCAAAGTGACAGAAAAAAATGCTGCTTAACTGTACCCTTTGACCATCAAAGCCAATTTTATTTAAAGGAAGGACATTTCATAGATATTGTATAATTGTAGCATTACAGAATGGTTTGTGTTGGAAGGGGCCTTAAAGATCATTCAGTTCCAATCCCCCTGCTGTGGGCAGGGACACTTTCCTCTAGACAAGGTTGCTCCAAGCCAGTTCCAATCTGGCCTTGAACACTGCCAGGGATGGGGCAGCCACAGCTTCTCTGAGCAACCTGTGCCAGTGCTTCAGCACCCTGACAGTAAAGAACCGTTAATTTGTTTTCATGTATCTTTATCTCGGTGTCCTAGGAGGGGGCACAGTCTTTCTAAGCCAGTTTTTCAGTCCTCTGGGGCAACATGCTGCTGAGCTGTGGATGCAGGTGTTACCAGGTGCCTGCCCCTTTCACTTGATTTTGTCAGATTCTCAGGATTCTCAAAAGCCTGGTTCTCTTAAGAGTCTTGTCTTCATCTTTCTTTAGTGACTGTCATTGAAATGATTCTTTCTGGAACATTATAGCTTGGCTTAGCACTGTCCATTTTGCCAAATTCTTGCCTTTTTTTTTTTTTTTTTTTTTCTTTTTCATCATCTCTGTGTTGCTTTTTCATATTTTTGTTTTTTTTTTGTTTTTTCTTTTTTTATTTTTCCATTTTTTTTTTTTTTTCTTTTTCATCATCTCTGTGTTGCTTTTTCATATTTTTGTTTTTTTTTTGTTTTTTTTTTGTTTTTTTTTTGTTTTTTTTTTTTTTTCCTGAACTGTGTGAAAACACTTTTTTTTTTCTTTTTCAGCATCTCTGGGTTGATTTTGCATATCAGTGTTTCTTTAATACCTCCATTTATTTGTGGGCAAATGAGAACTATCTTACTTTTATTGGGATTTTCTGATTCTGGTATTCATTCTGATATTCTCCTTTCCATCACTGTAGGAGCTGGTTTATTCAGCCCTGAAAAGCACCCCAGTCAACAGTGTTGGTGTTTTGATAGCAGAAATATGCATACAGACTGACTCCCTACTATTTGCAGTGTTCCTCTTGAGTGATTTTTATCTGGTTCATCTCGCAGACTTGCAGATTCAGTGCAAAGCTTTTTATCACGTTTGCATGCAGGTTTACTGCTTGTTTCAGATCATTAGCTGCTTTCAGAAGTGTTTGTGCCATTACTAATGGCACCCAAGCTGAACCTCAGCTGTGATGAAGTATTTCTATATTTGCAAAATCCTCTTTGGTGATATCTGTTAGTTTCTCTTCTGGGTCTTGCAGCCAGTACTCGTTGATTGGTTTCTGCTTTGAAACTGCAGCTCCATAGGAAACCTGGAAATGTTATTCATAGATCCTTGCTTAGGTCAATATAACAAATGTACTATCTATTTCAGTTTGTGTACACATCTTCAAGCAGTTCTCAAACTTGTGGGTGTGTAAGAGGCCAATAAACAATCTGCTCTATGATTTTGTGACATGACTACTCTCAGCCCTTCCTGCTGCTTCTATGAAGAGAGTTTAATGTCTTTCAACAGGTCAAAAGTTGGTGTTTGCTGCTGATGCCAAAAAGTACTTCTTTTGTTTGTCTTGTGCCGTAGCCTAGGATTCTTCCAAGGTGAAAAAATTGATGTCTACTGCAATAGAAGTTTACTGTGCAAGGCAAATTTGCTAGAGGGCCACCTCCCTTTGATGGAAGTGTGTAGGTACAACCAGGCTAAGTATGACCTTTGTCTTAGCCTGTTTCCTAAAACTCCTCTATGAGGAAGATTCAGCAGCTTCTCTAGGTAATATGAAAAAGGGGTTTTTTTACTTTTTGATATAACATTGTTTCACTGGTAACCCAGGAAAAATCAGAGCTGTCGATTTGGTGCCCCTCTCAATGATGCCTCCTGGTTTTCTATAGTAGATGGGACAGGCTCCACATCTTTTTTTGACCTCCTGTGATTTTACCGATATACCGTGTTTGGTCATATCTGTATTCTGAACTCTCTGTAGGGTATTCTTTAGTGAAACTTAGCAGTACCCAATGTATGTAATTTGGTTGCTTTCTTTACCTTTACTTGTCCTGCTGTGTTCCCAGTGTTCATTTTATGTGTGTTATTGGAGTACTATTTAATTAAAAAAATCTCTTAAGAATGGTGCTTAAAAATCCCTTTCTGTGTTTAAACTACACATCTCACTGGCTTTTTGGTACACTTCAGCACAAGCATTGCACAACAATGCAGCCTTTTTTCATTTACCTGTGCAGTTGCCTGAACAGGGGTATTTCCTGTAGTTGTGCTGGTTGCTGTATTACTGACATTGCTTCCTGCTTTCCACCCTTTACAAAATACATGTCTGTTGCATTTACTTCCCAGTTTTGCTTACAGATGCTTATTGATATATCTTCTTGGCTTTTCTCTAAGATTCTGTGTAACTGTTTCTTTTTGTTGCTTGATATATGCATATCTGTATATATTTTAACTTCAGTAGTGTCAAATTCATTCCAGTAGAGCTCACAGACTTGTTTTTTAATAGTTATAGCCTGTCTGGTTTTTAATAAGAAAGTCTTCAATGACCCCATCCTCAGAGAAAAGGGTCCTTAAATTTGTCTCTTCATTTCATCTCCTCCTGATTGCAATTTTTTAATAAGTAATGCACTTTCCTCTAGACTTGCTATGGATCTGTAAATGCATTTCCATCTTTGCTGAGCTTTTGTATTAATTATCACAGAACACGTTGCATTCACAGGTTGAAGAAAAAATGTAAATTAGATATTTTTCAAACAAGTGGCAGAAGAGTCATGTTCGCAAGCCCTAGACCTCATGGTGGACTCAAGCCACCATGATATCTTCCAAAAAGGCCATGCAGCAGGACAATCCAGCAGGCTTCTGGAACTGATAACAGCTGCTTGACACAGGTGGTTGAGGATGCCTGTGAGTAAGTGGACGCTTTGCTGAACCTCATGCTTACAAACAAAGAGATAGTGCTGGGGATGTGAAATTTGGTGGAAACCTTTATGACACTGACTGTATGATGGTAAAAGTCAGGATTAGGAAAGGAGGGAGCAATGCAAGAAACAGGATCAGAGCCACAGACTTCAGTAGAACAGGCTTTGTCATCTTCAGAGTTTTGTCCTCTCCAGTTTGAAAAATCTCCAGGGCCAAGGGCTCTCTGATCACTGTTCTTCCTGTGAACATCCTTTTTACCCTCTTCAGTTGTCCTCTAGTCTGTCCTTCCCTTGCATAGCTGCTGGATCATCCTTTCTTCTACAGTGAAAAACTTTTTAAACTGAACTGTTTAAGTCAAGTAATCTACTGTGGTCAGCTGTGTATAGATCCAGCTTTCAATTTCAGTGACCTGTTCAGATTCCTTCCTTGTGGGGCTTTTATTCTCTTCAATGAACATTTCAGTACTGCAGGTCAAAGTGGTTATAAGGCTGCTGGGAAGAGGCAAGTATGAGAGAGAAATCAGTCTGGGATCAGTGTACAGGGAGTGTCAATATGCATCTTGAAAGCAACTGCATGGATACATACCATGAGGCCTTTGTGTTCCTCACCCATGATGTTTGACAGGGTGATGGGTAGAAATGGAGATCAGTGAACATCTTTGACATAGAATTAATCAGTCCCAGCAGCAGCATAAACAATGATGACTTGGACACAAAAACCAGGCTGGGTTGCTCTTCATAAAGTCAAGAGACTGGATAGCAATAACTGTAATGCAAGCAAGATGAAGAATAAGCAGAAAGAGCTGTAAGTCTTAATGCAAGTTGTTGGTTATCCACATATCTGTTGCAAAGAAAATGTATTTAAGAGATACTGTTTAGCAAGTTCTTTGAATGTGCTTCTGGTGGACTTCGGTAAAGATGATTTAGGTAATTAGAATAGGGTGAACTTTGATTAGATACTGACCAATAGAAAGAAACAGTTTGTTTGACAATGCCTAGGCAAAGGTCAGGTTAGGAGAGAATGGTTATAAACTGATACATTAATGATTCATAAGACTTGAATAAGTTGCCAAACTGTAACAATGGATTTCAAGTAGGAAGACTTCAACACTCACAGAATTGGTAGGTGTTGACTGGAAGGCAAGCCCAATGAAATAGGGAATTTAAGAAAGCTCTCAGTTCCTTAAAGAAGAATATTAATAAACCTCTCTTCTTGTGGAGGAGAGATAAGAACTCAGTAAGAGATCAACTTGGCAAAATTATGAGCCTTTCATTGACTTCAAAGACAGGAGGAAAGGATAGAGAAAGTAGAAACTAGGTCAGGATATAAAGAAGGAAAATAAAGGCATTGCAAGAGCTCTCAGTGACCTAATCAAAATGGTCAAGACATAGAGTGAGATGAAATAGCAAGGTGCATTAGTTATGGGAAGTCCAAATTTTGACACTTATCAGACAGAAGATTTGGAGAAGCTTAAAGCAGTGAATGCAATCTGTATGGATGTTCACTTGCCATTATGTAAACTTCACTATTAATATCAGTGCCTAAAGAAGTGAAATGCCAGCTTAGAGCAGGCAGAGAACACAGCAGGGGGAGTTTTCATAACAATCATGTAAAGCGTTTTACTAAAGCAATTTTAGCAGCCTTAAGCACTTTGGTGTGTGGTGGTGGTGGTTGTGGTGGTGTTTTGTTGGTTTTTTTTTTTCCCCTGAGAGTGCTTGGAGATGAGTAAGATACCGTGAAGGTGCAGAATGTGATGGACACTAGGGAAGTATGATCTAGAGGAAATGGCTGTAGCAGATTAGTTCTTTCAACAACATAGCACACAAGCATTTCATGCTGAAATGAAGGGTATTGTCATTGAAATTCTTCAAGGGTTTCCTCTGAGCTTTGTTGTGCCCAGTGTCTTGTTAGTAACCTGTGTAATGGAGAATATACTGAGATAAGAATCCCTATCAGTGTGATACAGACAGTAATTCAAATCTTGACAGGATGGACATATGATCTGAAAAGTGAGAATAGTAATAGGGAATAACTACATTTATGTGAGAACAATCAAGTGTATGAATATAGAATGAGAAGAAAACTATCTGGATAATCATAGATGGGTGAAGAGGTTATAGAGGACTGCAACCTAGACACAAGTAAATGACAGGAAGCTTTTGCAAATGAGTTAGTGTCACAGGGCGTGTGAACATATGCACAGTCTACAATGTGATGTAATTCTTGCTTCTCCATAGCTTTATGTGGAGAATTGTGCTCTTTTTGGTGCTGCCCTTCAAGAAAGTAGTGACCTATTCTCTAGCTGACAACAGCTAGAAATATTACCTACAAGGAAATCTTGAAAGAATTGGGCTAGTTCAAGATACAGAAAGAATGCTGAAGAGAACATCCTCTCTTTTTATTTTATTTTGTCATTAATTTTTACTTTATTTTCCTTTATTTTCTCTATTTAAATTAAAAATGGATCTTCTGTAAATGCATTTGCAAAACAGAAAAAGGAAGAGACCTGACCTGCAGCATGGAAAATTCAAGTTGAGGTGCAGAGACTCTGCCATTAGATCTGGTTTAAGAGTAGGTTTGACAAATACTCATCAGGAATGTCTGTAGGGATCCTGCCTTAGGCAGGAAGATGGCTGGACCAGTTAATGCCCTCTTGGATTTCTTCCAGCCTAATTTTCTGCTATGTGGTGTGAGTGTATGAGATTTTTGTTTGCATGACTGTTTGGAGGCAGTGACCCTTCTTACTAATGCCGTACTGGCTTGTATACAGAATAACATGAGAAAGAATAGGAATACCACTGACAGTAATAATTTGTTCTTGCCCTATCTTTAATTTGAGACACCTAGTCACTGGAAAGAGGGATAATACCACATGGCATAGCTGACTGCTCACTTTATGCAGACAGCTAGTGAAACTCATATGTAAGCCTTTGATTGAGAGCTGTTTAACAGTGTAAAACTACTCACCTCACAATTGATGAGTGAGCAGAAAAATAAATGCCTTCATGGTAATTTGTTTGTAATACAGATATGGCTGTTCACCATATGATATGAAATGTTTTACCAGCTTCTGACTGTTTGGGGTTATTTTGTTTGTTTGTTTTCAATGTTTGTTATACTTCAGAACTGAATAAATCTGAAAGCATCTTATGCAGGCAAAATATAATTGCTAAAGGTGGAGCTAGAACTAAGTTGTCTATCATCTGTCACCTACCAATTGGAGAGGGGGCTTAAATGGCTTTTGTTAGACCCTGAGATCATTCAAGTTAAGGTACAGTTAGGTGTGTTCAATGGCACTAAAACTATCTATGAGGCAATGCATTTCAGCCTTGTGTACTGTCAGTTCTTTGAAATATTTGTAGACAGAATGTGCTAGAAATGAATGCTGCTGTGTGTTTGTTAATGCGTAGGGACCCAAAAGTCCCAAAAACTGTTTGACAACTAAAAAACCTGAGGAAAGAAGAACAAAAGCAAGACATGTCCTCCTAATAAATCTGTTCTTATGAGCTGTGAATACTTTTGATACCTAGAATGATTTTTTTTTCAGGACAAGGTGTTTCAGTGTTTGATATGGTTACACTTTCATGTTATTTCTTTCTGTTTAAAAGATAGCTGCAGTCTATTAAGGAAGGTAGTTTGAGTACAATCAGAATGTCTAATCAATTTTCTTATTGTTGTTTTAATATTTGTTCTTACTTGTGGGAAGTTATGCATAATGCACCATGTGAGGATTCCTGTAACACTGCTGCTAAAGTGTTTTTTTAAAAACTCAAGATTTAATGAATGCAGGAATGTTTTATTCCTTGGAGTCATTATTTTGAAGATTATCCCAGGTTATTAGATTTGATTAAAGGATTTTATGCTTGGCTTGCTTGAGAGCTGAGGATTAAGCAATAAGGAGCTTTCTCCTATGTTGTATCTTTGAGCTTATCATTTCAGTACTGCAGGGCTCTGATTACCCATTTTTTTAAAACATACAGATTTTGTTCATTTACAGCTTTTTGGATAAGTCAGAGCTATTAAGCCTGGTGGGTGATATCCTGGCTGACAAGTCCTATTGCAGGCTATGTTAGTGTGTATGTGTGTATTTCAAGCCCTTCAAGACCAGTATATGTCCTTTGTCAACACAGAACAACCATCCCATCTGGCATTCACAAGGACTTTGGTGACAGTGAGGCTTGAACTTACCTTCCTGTTAGCAAATACAAAGAAAGCTTTGAGATCAGAAGCTTTTTCATTTAACTAATATGGATGACTTGATGTTCTTCAGCTTCACCAGAGATAAGGACAGATACTAAGATGGTTCAGGGAATGACTGGCTAGATTGTCTGCCTTACTGTAGAACTAGTCTGGTTCTGCCTTTACACCAGACTAGGCTTTATCTCTTGCTTTGTTCTAAAGGGTGATTGGAGGGACAGGTGAGGAATCCAGATGGTCACTTCACTGTTATAGTGGTTTCCAGACAAAAGAACAAATGCATTTCTACTATATGGAAGCTGGGGACAGAGGGTGAAAGCATATGCCTGTATGTCCGCTTTCTGAGGCAATGCAGAGGTGGCCACAGGTGCATGAATGGGGTCAGAAGATCACTGTGAACTGCCCTCCTGAGGAGAAAAAAACCCATCCTGCTTATGGTTCTGTCTCCCATGTGCCAGGGATAGGGCCATAGGTCTTCTGAAAGCCAATAGGTATGCTTGGCTGTTGTGATACATTTGTTCTCATCCACAGAAGTCTGTGTACTGGGGTTGTTCTGGTGAGAATGTTGTCACTTGTTTTCCTGTCCGATAAAGCTGTGTCAGCTCAGGCAGATGCTCTGCTGAAGGTATCTCTGCAGGCCAGTCTTCCCAGATACTCTAATATCAGGTCAAATGCAAGAATGTGGGATTGGGGTTTTCTGGATGCATCACATATAAATATGGTCTTTGTCAGTGACAAATGACTTTCCTTGTCCCTAGACACCTAGCTCAAAGTCAGAGCTTGTGTTTCCTGGACACTTTCTTGTGATGGTCCTCTAGTTCATTTCCAGGGTGGGATGAAGGACCTTGGGGTTTAGAACAAAACAAAATCTCTCAATTTCTTCAACCTAAACTCTCACAGATTGCTGAAAGAAGCAGCCCAGCAGACTGCCCAGGATGCTTTTTGGTATTTCAGTCCCCTGCATGCTTCGAGGTTCCTTGGATGTTGGTAACTTCAGTGTTAAGTGTACAGAAGCAGATAAATACAGTTGCTGAGCTTTCAAAATCACTAATGCATTTAATTGTTATTGCCCCATCTGACTTGATGCTCCCACTTTGGTCTTTGACTTTGATATTCTTCTTTTTCCCCCCAGCTTTGACCTCTTTTCTATATCAAAGTGCTGAAAATGAGACACAATTCTTTCACTTTTTTATTCCCTGAGGTCAGTTCATAACTTATTCATCCTATTAATTGTGTGTTGCATCATGCTTGGCTTATCTTTCTTCAAACAACTCATTTGCGGAGTTGCAGTTCAAACCTGTTGCTATAGTTCTGGTGCTACTTCTCATTTCAGAGGACTTTGATTCAACAGAAAATGGTGTCTGTAACTATTAACCCATGGAGTGCAGGTAAAGATCTGCACTGTACATCTAGAGTCAACCTCTTAATATGTAAGGTGATCCAGGTGGTGATGAGGGCATAGGAGTAAGTTATAGCAATGCCAGAGGAGAGGTGTGAAAGGGATCTGCGGCATTTCTATTGCTGTTGATCATGTATGTTCCTCTGCTTTTCCCACTTACTGTTCTTTACATACTCTCCTCAAGAGAAGCGTTTTGACAGGTTAGATGTTATAAGGGTGTATATTTCAACAAGCATAATGTTCTCAGCTGCTTTCATCTCAGTTGTCCCTTTGTAAGTTTGGGAGGGAAGGACTTGAGTAATCAGAGGGAATGGTGAACAAATTAAAGTATCTAATAATTCAGAAACTTTTCCTGGCTGAAACAGTTCACATTTGGTTTTGTTTTGGTATTGTTTTAATCGACTAATTAAACTTTTTAAAATATGAACCATATTTAGACATTAAATGCCTGTCAGCTAAAACAACTTTAGATAGAACCATTTTATTAGTGTTCGTAGACCTCCAATGGAAAGTAATGATGATAAATCATTAAAATCTATTCTGCCATTTTCAAAATTAAATCTGTGCCATGATGTTTTTTACTGTTTTATAGCTATTATATGAAGCCCCTTGGGAAGATCTCATAAAAGGCGCCCCATAAATTTTATATAGGCTTGTACTGCATTATTTTTATTGCAATATTCCAGCTTTTCAAAAAACCTCTAAGGCATTATTTTTTTTTCCCCTGAAGGCCTCCATGGAAGAAAGACATCAAAATTTCTGTTGGCAATTTCTAGTGAAAACACCTACTGTTTGCAGTTGTCATCTCTGCTCTCGGTGACGTATTGCCTTCTGTCATTTTCAATGGAAAAAGATTAGGTGAAAAAGATACAAAAAGAGGCAGTGCTGCAAGAATAAGGGTGATCTCTTTTGTGTGTTTTTTCTCCTGTCTCTGATTACACGTCAGTTAGTTTCTCTGTTTTGTTTTGGTTTTTTTTTACCCTCCCATCGAACTTTAGCATGCTTTCCTGCTGCTTAACTACTTGTATAAAGACAAACAAAACCGCAATCTACAGGAGAGGACAGAGGCAGATGCTGGGTGTAATCCACACACTCCCAACTCCTTGTCCCTGGGAGTGAACAAATTAACTGTGGGCAGCAGCTAAGCCTGGGGTTGTTGCCCCATAACCCATCTTGGTGAGAACAGAGAGATTCTGATTTTGCCCAGCTTCTGAAGACTTGTAGACCCTACACAGGAGAAGAATGATCTCATAGATGCTAGTCTGAAATGTAGTACATGAGCTTAATTCCGATATATGCCACAATGCACTGTCAGTATGTTGGTATAACATCAGAAGAGGGAAGGATTTTAATATTGTTTTGAGACTAAAGATGCAGATTTTGTGTTTTCAAAAGGGGGATGTTGCAGTGTTCTGGGGCGCTTAAATGATAAGAAATGGAGATGGGTATGTGGAGGTGACTCTGTGACAAATGCTGTCTCATTATGAGTGTGCAGTGCCCAAGGCAGTGTTGCCTGAAGGGAAGGGAGTCCTTCAGGAAAGCAGTACTGCAGGTGTCTGTGATTCTTGCATTCCAGAAATAGCTGCAAGTCTGGCTCCATGCTCTGATGAGGAGGGATTTCAGAAACCCAGTGGCTCAAAATAAACTTTTGCAGACAATGGGGGATTCAGAGGAACTTCTACATTATGAATACTCTTCAACATCACATTGGTTGTTTCTTGATGTGAGTTTGAAGCTACTGTTCTGCTTAAGGATTGAAATCGGTCTTTGTCTGAGTTACTTTGGGGCATGCAGAAAAGAAATACTTGCCAGGTCTTTCAATTTCTTCAAGAGCCATCAATGCTTTTCCTTAAAGGCTTTACTTGCAGTGTTTCCCAGTTACCAATTAAAACTCTGCCCTGGTTTCCAAGTTAAGATCAGAAAACATTGCAAATCTCAATTCTTAAAGCAAAAGATACTTTCAGAAAGATCTCATGACTTTTCAAGCTCCTGATGTTTCTGAGCAGCTGTCAGTCTCTTCAGTTATTTTTGGCAGAACCAGTGATGTGCCAGCTAACTCTGCTCATCAACAGATCTCAGATAGTACAGGACATATCAGAGTTGCTACCTCTGAGTGAATTGCTTGAGAAGTAATATCACTTAAAGCACATCTTTTTGCATGATGCATGTACCTTCTACCTGCTTAGACACCAGCTTCAGCTATGACTTAATTCAAAGAGTGAACTAAAAGTGGAAAAGGAAAGAAGGTTTCAAGACATGATCACTTCTTGTAATTTTGCCTCCTGAGTTTTTCCCTAGTGATCTAGTTTAGCTGTTGTGTTAGGTTTGCTGCTGTTCCTAACACTTCCGTAAGCCTGTTGACAGTCCTACTATTTGCTGTGTTCGATTCTGTTCATCATTATTTTCCAACCTTGTCAGCAATTTTAATCACAGTGATGAAACCAAATTAAACTATTTAAATATGCTAATATGGTGACAAGCAATTGAATGGATTCTTATAAATGATTCAAAATCAAACACAGCTTCCTGTACCTTGCACAGCTGCACCTTGTTAGCTTTGATATTTCTGCTTGTCAAATACATTATACTGCCACTTACTTTCTTTGTGGTCTGACTTAGCCTTTTGATTGCTTCTGCTTTATTCCATAGTCTTCCCCAATTGCATCCCTGTGTTTTTCTCATCACAAAGGTGGCTTTGTAAAACTGCACCACAAATCGCACCTAATTGCATTTCTTATGCATCATAATCTACCAGAAAAACAGGTGATTGGCTATGAACAGTTAAAGAATCACTGAAGGGCTTAAAAAGCTAAATCAGGAATTCTGAACACCATTTTGCAGCTAGCAAGACTGGAGATTTAAATTCAAGTTCTAGAAACCACTGACTAGCAAGACAGGGGAATAAAATGGCAGCACAGAATTGCCAAATCTCCCAGTTAGGAGTTTCAGCACTATGTCAAGATAGTTACAAGGCTGATTTTATTGCCAAGCTTAATTTGGTCAGCTAGAAGTATGACTTCATTTCATGCTCCTGACTAACCTAATTATGGCAGCAAAACATTGTGCATTAGCAGTTTCCAGAGTAGCCCTAAATGAAAAGGACAGCCCAGATCCCAGCAGAGAACCTGGGCTGTTTTATTATTCTAGCAGAGTTCGAAGGAGTGGGAATAGAAACATGGCATGTCTGTTTTGTGATTGCAGCAGAAGTGCTTGTCCTAGATGGAGTCATGTGGGGGATGCAGACTTTATTAGATGGTGGGGCCTCTGAACAGACTTCCTCAGAAATGGATGTTTTCTTCAACATTTGCAACCCAAGCTAGTAAAGAAACTGTGAACTCATAGCAGAAAAATTGAAAAGATTGGATTTTTTTTTTTTTTAAATTTTCAATTACGTTAATTAGAAACAAATTTGTGAAAACCTAGAGGGAAAATTTTTCCAGATATTAACATTTCAGAAAAAGTAGGAAAGTCTAAATTTGTGTATTGTCTTTTTGTGACATCTTCGTATCCCTGGTGTGCTGTGCTGTGCCTTTGTAAACTCCTATGCTGGCCTGAGAGATCCATATGCAAATGCTTATTTGCAAGAAACTTAAAGTCCATGCATATCTTAGGTTCTCTCTCAGCTGCAGTGTTACATGCTCATATTTGTAACATGTTTAAAGAAAATGCTGAGCAGTTGTAGGGACCCTGAACAATGTGATCTACTCCTTCAAATCAATGACAATATGGAGCATGTATTTTGCAGTGTTCTAAGAGTGGACAAGAAGTAGTGAGCTTAACCCACAGAAAGGAAGATTCAGGTCAGAATTACATTCATGGAAGGAAAAAGGCTTCTTGGAAGAGATTTAGAGCTGTGTGGAAGATGTACAGTCCGTCACTGGAGGTCTCTGAGAAGCACTCAGTGTTGCTTGGGATGATTGAAGCATGGCAAATTCTCAGCTAGGACAGCCTACAGGTCTGCAAAAGTTCCTTGTCTTCTAATTACTGAATGAAATGAGTTAATAATGATGAAGTGCAAAACCATAAAAAAAATCACAATAATTTATAATTTCAAATGATATTTAAACAAAAATTAAATATCTGGAAGGCTTCTCTACTTCCAAATGAATTCCTCATTCTAGAATCTGGATAAATAAATGGTAGATGAATTCCATGAGAAATGGGGAAAGAGTTGTAGAGATTCAATAATCTGCATGTCATTCTTTGCTAAGCAGGATACTATTTACATGCTTTGTATCAAAACAAACATTATAAAACGGCAGTGGTTTGTAGATTCTGTCTTCACTCAAACAAAAAGTATGCCACCTATGCCCAATATGTCTCCTTGAAAATGAACTTGGAGAACAGTGAGTGACCTTCAGCAGAAGCAGGAGGCTGTGTTTAGGATACCTGGGGATGCCTTGCTTGTTACATCACAATCGCATGTAGCTAAAAAAAGCTTTCAAGAGGTAACCAAAATTCAGCTCTCATAGGGTTTTACAGTAAAGCATGATGAATCATGTTTGCTACCCAGGCATGAGAATAATCTTGATGTCATTGCTACTACTCATAAAATCAGGAGCTTGCTTTATTTAGGAGCAGGCATCAAACCTGGGCAAATAATTTAAGTAATATTCTGCCCTGGTGTGCATAATTATAGCAAATGAATCTATGTGTGCAAGAATACAAGATTTGCCTCTAAGTTAAAAAAGTTAATGGAAAAAAATCAGTATATTTAAAAACAAGAGGGAAATGTAATGAATGCCTCTTCTCCAAATAAAAAACCTCTGACAAAAACTACACCCGCAAGCAACTGGATAATGTAAAGTGTCAGTTAACAGCCTTTGCTAATGGAGCTCTCAGTACATAAAATCATGAGCTCTTAGGCATAGGATTTGTTGAAGATATTAAACAGTTCAAACCACATATGAGCAAGTGAGCTGAAGTTGCTGCTCAGCTTTGCCAGGTGATCTGCAAAAGGGATATTTCACTGGGAGATGGCACAAAGCTTCTACCCTGGATCCCAGCACATTCCTCAGCCAGGGCAAGGCCTGGCTGGAGTACATTTCCTAGTGTTTGTCTACATATAAACAATATAATCTGTGAATGAAAGGGACAAAACTGAAGATAATCACATGTTGTTTTAAACATAGTGCGAATCAATACAAAATTACTGTTAGTTACTGAAATGCTGTTATTTCTTTATTGAATTATTATTGTGTTGCTGAGCTCGACCAGCCAGAAGATGGGTTTTTTTCAATTTTTGTCACATAGATTTATTCTGCAGTAGTCTGTGATTAGAATAAGAGGAAAGCTGCATTTCAGAATCTGCCAGAAATCTTAATGTAAATGGACTTGAAAATATCATTCCTTTTGTCAGCTTCTCACTGGACTGCACCCCCCCCCCACAAATTCTCAGCTTCAGCTTTGAATTTTTCTACTTCATTTTCACGTATTTATATTCCAATCTGTAGTGTCAATAACACAAAATAGTGATGTTTTATTTCTTTCTTGTTCTTCCCATTTTGTACGTCCTAAAGCTTCAATGCCAGGACCCAGCTATGAAACATGGCACTGATTTAAATTCAGTTCCCTGAAAGACATAATTTGCTTGTGGTCTGTAGAACTGCTTTCCTGAGGTTTGGTTTCCTACAATGTACTGTTGAAGCTCTTTCATCTCAGTGAATGAGAGTCTTAGTCTTTACTCCAGTCTTCAGGATTTTTCTTTTTTAGTAAAAATAATAATTAATAAGTGGAAAGAAGAATGCAATTACAGAGCTATTACTCAGCATCCACAATCAAGTACTTTCTCTGGCATCATTAATAGTGTTCAGCTAATCCTTTGGAAGAGTTTTTACTGCTTATACTAAATTCAATTTATTTTCCACTTTCACTTCTATTTATCTGTTTTTATGATGATAATGAAAACATGATCCACCATTCATGATTCCTGGCCTTAGTATGATCCATTTCTGAACATTTTAATCTGATTATACCAGCAATATAGCTCAGGGAATTAACACGGCAAAGTGTGAGCAGCAGGACATTTTCTGGCTTTTCTTTCATGTGGGTAATTTTTTCAGGTGGTATTTCTATTTTTTTAATGAAAACAAATTAAACAACAGTGCCAAAGGGGAGCATAGGACAAGGGAGGATTAAGCACAGGGTTAAAACTGGTTAATAACAGCTAGGCAGAGTGGTTCTCTGGGAGCTTATCAGCATCACTCTTTCCCCATATTCAGGAAGGAGTCTGGGTGCTGTAGCCATGGAGGTAGGGATGGCTCCCCAGTTCTCTGGTGATTCATTTTCACTGGCTCTGTATAAAACCATAGACCTAGGGCAAACTTTAGAAAAGAAAATATGAGCAATGCTGTCTAAAGTGACAAGCAACACCAGAGGCCAGGCCTATATTTGATGTTACATAGACAATCCAAAGCCAGTGTCTTGTGGGCTTTCAAGAAGAGGAAGACCTAAAAGGCTGTGGTTGTTGGCCAAGGTAGTGTATATATAAGTATTTGACTGGCAAAATTCAGGCATTGTATATGAGGGAAGAGAAGTTTCTGCTGTCACAGCTTATTCCTTTCCCTTGGGCAGCACAGTGGTGAAATTACATGTGTCACACAAATACACTGCAAAGCTTTTGTCAGCACAGCTGTTGGTGACAAATCACAGTTTATCCAGCAACTAGGTGAAATTGTAGCAACAGCTGGTGATGAAGATCTCTGTTATAGGCCTTGTCCCTCCAAAAAACCTCTCTTGTTTTAGAGCAATTATGGCAATACTAGCAACCCAGACCTTGCTTCACTTTTGTCAGCATAGATGCGATTAGAAATTGATGTTAGTTAACTGTACGGTTATTTTATCATAAAGCTTCTCTGTGAGGTTGTGCTGGGAACCACAGAAAGATAGAAAGCTTGTAACAAGGTTGAAGCAGTGCTTCCTTTGGACATAGTTGGGTCAGTTCCCACCAGAACTTTTAAACCTCACCAGAATCTTTCTTTACTGTTCAGTTTCAATAGTGACATGCTATAGAGGCACCAAGCTATGGATGTTTATGAGAACAACATTGCACAATACAAAAGCAATGCATATTGTTCTTTACCCAGTTAATACTAACAAGGTGAGAAGTTGTTACACACCTAATTTAAAGGTAATGGCCTGTAAAGCACCTTGTAACTTCCTTCTGCACAGCCATATCCTGGTGAGCTCAAATCTCCACTTTTCTCTGTGACACAATGAGTTCCAGGTGTGAAGAACTGTTTACAGAAGATTGTTGTGGGGTTTTTTTTCTCTTACGTTTGCACTTATTGCAGAGTTCTTGTGTGTTTGTGTGCCCATGCAGCAGACATCAGGGGGCATTTTGCTGACAGTCCCAAAGCAAAATTCCCTTCTATAAAGCACATGTGCACACATGTAGTTCTACTACCAACTGTTTCTTACCAGCTAAGTCTCATTAAAGACATTATCAGACGAGGCTTTAATATTCTTGTTGCCTCAAGTCTTGTAGGGAACAGAGGCTTCAAACCCATTAACGATTTTTCACAATCATGACTCCCAAGTCTACCCTAAACCCCTTGCTCTGTAGCATAGTGATTTGGAAAACATACCAATTACCTGAGGAATGCCAGTGACAACCCATGTCAAGTTCAAAGTAATTTTGTCCAAATGAAAAAAAGTTTTCTAATATAATATTATTACAATCTCATATTGTTTACACAAAGTGAGAACAAAGCATTTTCATGCATATGTTAGGGATGTGCACACAGCTCTGCCTCTGATTATGCATAGTGGATGGTGTGTTGGGACAGGGCAGGAAAAGCTGCCTTGGACAGGGATGAAAACATGGTCTGCCTGGAAAGCTACATAGGGAGTCACAGTAGAGCATGCATGGAAATGTAATTATTGGGTCTGGCCCTGGGAGTGTCCTGTAATTCCTCTACTGCACATAACATTTCCATGATTTCAAGGTCTTGGCCTATTGACTCCTTAAATTACTAAAGTAGTGGGGGTTTCATCCTGCATTTATACCTCACAGGTATGCCACTTTTCTACATAAGCAGACTTCACAGTATGGACAATGTAGAAGCGCTTGATCTGCATTATATCCTTGTCTCTAAATTGAAGAGATATCAATTTGATAGATGGACCATGGTCTAGTGTGTGAGGTGTCCCTGCCAATGGCACGGGGGCTGGAACTTGATAATCTTAAGATCGTTTCCAACCCTAACTATTCTATTATTCTATTAGTTTTCCTTTTGTTTCTGCTGCATTTTGTGTCAGGTTCTCTTCCTGCAAGGCTGTAACATTCAGTTGTGAGTCCTGTACTTGTATATTAATTGAATTGTAAAGACTGTTTCTACTGGATGAAAAAGTAATAAAATCATTAGACTTAAATTCTACCTAAAAATAAAATTCACTATAAGCGTCAAACTTTAATGGATATTTTTTTGTGATGCTTGGTGGGGAGATAGTCATATTTTGGACTATGAGTATGTGGAAATACTAGCAGTTGCCTGGGCTTCATTGTACTGCAGCATCCCAGTCTGTGACAATATATCACAATGAATCCTGAGATCAATACTTACTTCTTTGCATACTTGCAAGGCAATTGTTTTATCAGGTAACTATAGCAGAGTGACAATTCCCTGCTGCAGACCATTAGAGGAGCAGCATGATTTTCTTTTCAGTAGGGTTAGAGGCCTGTGTGTTTTGCTGTATCTTGTTTCTAGATAGTGTTGCTTAGGTGCCTGTTTGGTTGGTTGAGCAAGAGGTTGTGCATGAGAGACTCACGGTGCTCACAAGTGAGAAATTGTGTGACTTCTCACTTCCTGTGTTTCCGCTGGATGTGGCAGATGGGACAAGGGTTATCATCTCAGCACACTGCCTGCTGAATCCATCCTTGGAGCAAATGGCCTTGCTCAGAATTTCCTGCACAACCATCATGCTTTTGGCCAATTTTTTCACACAGCTTTCATCATGTTATTCCATTATTGTTCAGCTGTCTCTTGAGATGGGAAGTCCAGCATTTTACTGTTAGTATTTATACTCTCCATTCAAAACATGCTCCTTATTTATAGCTTGAAATTCATAGAATACTTCAGGTTGGAAAGGAAGTTTAAAGGTCATCTAGTCCAATCCCCCTGCAATGAGCAGGGACATCTTCTACTAGATCAGGTTGCCCAGAACCACATCCAGCCTGGCCTGGAATGTTTCCAGTGATGGGGCATCTATAACCTCTCTGGGCAACCTGTGCCAGTGTTTCACTACCCTTATTGTAAAAAAATTCTTCCTTATATCTAGTCTAAGTCTGTCCTCCTTTAGTTTAAAGCTATTACCCTTGTCCTATTGTATCTGACCCTGCAAAGATGTTTGTCTCTATCTTTCTTATCAGACCTCTATTGAAAACCTGAAATAATGTGTTCCAGGGACCTTCTTTTCTCCAGGCTGAAAACCCCAACTCTCTCAGCTCGTCTCCATAGAAGAGGTGCTCCAGCCCTTTGAGCATCTTTGTGGTCCTCCTTTGGACTTACTCCAATAGGTCAATGTCCTACTTCATTCTGCCTAAAACATCTCATTCTGCTTTAAGAAATGCACAGCTTGCCTTGGTTGTCAGAGTTGGCCAATTTGACGTTCTGTAGCTTTCAGTAGGTGAGAAGGCTGAGTCTTCCTCCAGAAACCCATTTTGAGCTCTTTTCCCTTTTCAGTCTTTTAGGCAGGGCTCTGCTTTCCCATAATGTCACCTTCTTTGGAGGTGCTGTCCATGCTAGGCTGTCAGATGCTACTGTCGCTCCTGCACCACCTCTTCCCCTGGGCTGCTTAAGAAGCAGAATTTCTGCTATTAAACCTGGCTGCCCTGCCCTCTGTTACGGACTTTAAAGTACAGACTGAATACTGTCACACAGTGACTGTTTGACACCGAGGTACATAATTAAATGATGATAGAGATGCTTCCATTTGTTGTTGCTTTCATCCCCTGATTCAGGGTGACTGTAATCCTTAGAAAATATACTACTTAGCATAGAAATTGTAAGTACTTAAGTGGTGTTCAGTTTCCAAGAGAAGAAATGAAAGTGGTGGTATATGAGCCACTTGTTATGGTAAGATCTGCTCTTTGTATAGAAGTGGAGATGTAGCAGCCTGCATATGTATGTGGTATGTGTTGCCTCCGGAGTCTGGGCAGAGGATATCAGCTTGCACTTTGGCAGAAACAGGTTCAAATCCCAGTCTTGCCCAGCTGATAATAGTACTTTCCTGTCCTTGTCAGTCTGAATCTGTTAGAATGAGAGATGAATTTATCTCTTCAGGCATCCAGCTCCGCTAGTAACTCTATTTTCCAACCCCAGCCTGTGGTGTCAGTCACAGGAAACTGCAGAACCCTTGCCAAATTTTCTTTCTGATCAGCTCTGTATGGAGGAGATATTACAAACAGCTCATTTCCCAGACATGTGGAGTTGTGGAAATAGTACTTTCTAATTAAAGATGGAATTGCCACTTAGGTAGCCAGACAGGCATTAAGCCACCATCTGAGCTGAAGAAAATGGCTCTATGTCAGAAAACAGGCATAAATCAGCTGGAGATACAAGCCTACAGTGGTTTGGTGGGTTGACATAGAAAGAACAGCATTTAGAGCTCTACATAGCCTGTATTTACTTAAGGAATAACATGAAATACTGAAGGGATTTGTTTTAGACAAATGCTAATTATTCAGCTTGTTGCAGGAGTATCTTCAATAAAGGCAAGAAATTATGTGTCCAAGTGATATAGGAGAGGAGAGCTGATGTTATAATTGCTCTCATATGATGTTACTGCAGGGAGAAGGAGAAGAATTTGCTATGAAATTTGCTTTGGGAGAAAGATGAAACCATGAATGTCAAAACTTAGGGAAAACAATCAAAGAGTTTAACTCAAAATAGGGAAAATATTTGCAATTAAAATATTTTGCCTTTTCATGCTTCTCCCTCCCCAGTTAGCTGCCATAACTTCACTGAAAGACATATCTCTATCACTTTGTTAGTAAAAGAATATTTCTTCGAGAAATGCCACTACTGTGAGACACTGTCCAGTGCTCTGCTCAGTGAATGACTTGCAGTGAAATCAAATATGTCAGTGGAGGAAAGTAGTAACAGTAGTAACAGTAATGTCAATGGAATTGGTCCCAAATATTTGAGTATTAACTTAGACTTCTAATCAGAGGGATTATATCACAACCCTAATTCCCTAAACCACTACCCACTGTGGGTAGTGTACCTTTCATGTGAGGGAGCTTCATTTAGTGCAGTGTGGAGGACAACAGTGTCTAAGGGCTGAAATAGCTCATGGGCTGTCCTATGAGGAGACTGAGACAGAAAAGAGTTGCTCTGTGTTTTTTCAGTCCTCCATGGCACAAAATGCCTTCTTGCAAGTTGTGTAGAGCTATTAGCATTTCAATTGTATTAGTATGCTTCCTTTATGCATGCAATCACAGCCGTTATCACTGCTAGTCTTAGACTTAGAAAGAGGAAATAACTATCAAAGGAAGAAAGGAGACCTCAAGGTCGGGTTTCTATCTGAGTGCTTTGTATTTCAGACACCAGCACGGACACAAGCCCTGGAACATCCCTCATGAACCTCACCTGCTTAAAAATAGGTGTCATGCTGGTGGAGAGCAGCATGTCCATCTGTGTCCTTCATATAAGCAGAGGAAGTTTAGAGATTGCCTTGACCTTGTCACTTCAAAACAGTTCGTTGGGAGTACAATGGCCTCGTCCTTTACTGATCAAAAGAAGTTGTCTTTGGTTACTGATCAAAAGGATTTGTCTCTGGTCTCCAAAAATACGTGTCTTTCAAAGGGTTCCCGAGTTTGTTGCCAGAGGGGTTTCTCTATATGCCTAATACAAATCATTCAGACTAGAATTTGCAGTTTTATATATTTCGGTATAAGAAAAAAAAAGAAAGAATTACAGGTAAGTAAGCAATATGGCACTGGCTTTGATTTCCTGTTTGGGGCTTTGCCCAATTTTTAAAAACTGTGGAAAGTGGGAGCAAGCTTTGTTATTCTAAAATGCGCTCGGTTCTCACCTTTTGACATGTAGAAAGATGACATGGAGCAGGGGAAAGTTCAGTCCCTTGAACCTATTGTATGGACATGAAATGGTCTCAGGTCGTTATATGACAGCAGCTCAGTAGCTGTGCCGAACACATGAGTGCAATGGCCTGTGTTTTTTAGAACTTCTTCCTTTTTCTATACTTCAAGCTGCTCCTGGGTGGTTGCCTGTCAATTGCTGTTCCCATTGGCTTGTAGTAAGTACTTTTTTCTTTATACATCAATCAGAGAAGAGTGAATTTTTGGGAGAAACAAACATTAGATGGAATTTTTGGTAGCTTTTTGTGGACTTTTCCAAGCCAAGGCTCTCTCCCTTCCCTTCATCTGAGAATCAGTGAAGGTTGCCTTGAGAATCTAGCATTGCTTATACTACCCATGTGGAATAGCAAGGCTCTCTGGTTTTACTATCATTGTGCTCTGAGAGACGTGCTGTGAGAATTAGGGACTTGACATAACATTTCTTTTCCTGTCATCTCTGATGATGCAGATGCACAAATGAGATTCTAGCTGTTTACTTGCATGTTAATTTTAAGCTTAATTAGTAACACAAGGGGTGCAGGGAATTAGTGTTTGACAAATGGAAAAAGACATGTATGGTAGGAAAATGAAGCAACGTTTATTTTTAAGCTCCTAAGAGGCTGCTGCAAACTATGAAGAGAAAAGGAAAACAAATTGAACTATAGGAAAAGTACTTAAGAGTGTGTCCTTTCAAGTTTTCCTTCCTCTAAATCAAAAGGCTAATGTCTGCAAATATAAAAATGCTGCAAATTTGTCCTGCATGTCATTTGCTGGAGGAACAAAGCCAGTTTGAGGTGCTCTTTCCCCAGGAAAGATAAGGGATGAATTATAAAAGAGGGAAACATTGTCTATAATCTCTGTGCAGATTACATCTTCATCCTAAGAGTAGTGAAAGTACCGATGTGGTCAAATTGTTCAACTGACAGAGATGTAAATTTCCAAAGATTTTAAGACATTTACACTCTTCCTAGAAATTTTCTCACATTTATTTTGAGGATCTTACCTCATCCATCAGCCGTATTGAACCACAGTGGGGCATCACCTATTTTCTCTTAGGGGCCACATTTCTGGGTGCTTTCCTGCTTGAGGTGTCTTTGTCTCAAGACTTTCTGATTTTCTTCTCTTAATGTTGTCTAGGCATGCAGGACTTCTGTAAGTTAAATGGGTTTCATATACTAAAATTAGAAGGTTCGTTTCTACTTAAAAAAACCTGTAGCTCCTCTAGACTGAATCTGCCTGTCCTACATTTATTTCACTTTCTCTTACACTGACTTATTTGTTGCCTTCTGTTAGCTATGCTCAACCCAAAGCCAGTCTTTGGCAATTAAGAAAAGTGCATTCTTACTGAAAGATTTGCTTGATCTCCCTGTGGCCAGAAGGTATTTCACAAACTACAGCAATGGACTGCTTGAGGATCTAATCTTCCCTTTCACACAGTTGACAACTGTCTCACCCTACTGCCCTGTATGTACCGAGGATGTAGAAATGGATTTGGGGAAGCCTGAGAGATGGGCTAACAAACCTTTGGTTGGGATTTAAGTTAGGAAATAATGAAAAAGGGCATGCCATGAAATTTTATCCACCAGCCTCTCTGTGATTCCTGTAATCCATTAATGGCTTTATTCCAGCCTTGTGTTGATTAAACAGGCAACAGAATAAATTGTTTCCTTATCCCTATCTAGCTACTGCTGGGCACAGGGAGAATGGCTTTAAGGAACCCTACCAATCTGCTTTAGCCCTAATCTTTCCCCTTCTTAACTGAAAAGCAGCCTTTGTGAAGAATCGCACCTGCTGTTATTCCCAAATTCTCTGAAACTCCAAAATGGCACCAGGGGTCATATAAAAACTGAGAGTCAGGGCCTGGTCTGAAGGGTATAATTTGTACAAGTGAAGCAGCTGAATCAATTATTCAGGGGGAAAGATTTAATACTGCCTCATGTCATTCCACTGTTCCTGGTGTGTTTAGAGGCAATATCTCCTCCTTTCTTGCTGCACATGCCACACACTCACCTGGAAACATGGAGCAGAAAGATCAAAGTACATAAGCAACTACATTGAACTTGCAAGGTACATAAGTTTTGCTCCTCTGTTCTTGGTAAGGCTGCAAGCTGTCATTTGTACAACCTCAGCAAAACATGATAGCCTGGCTTTCATGGCTTGATTTTGATTCTGGGGGACTCTGGAGGGCAAGCATTTGATTTAGTTGCAGGAAAAGACTGCAAAAGTCCAGTAGGAGCAGGTGAAGGGTGGTAATTACTGTGTAGCTCATGCATGAAAGCTAAGAGGCCACGGTTCCTGCAGCATTTAAGCTTCAAATGATTATTTCTTTGGACAATACTTTACACAATAAGCCTGTCTCAGGTCCTCTAAGCAGCTGGAGATCCTTCTGTCTTTTTGTTTTGTTTAAAATGTCATTCAGCAACTCTGGTGAGCCAAGGGCATGTGGAGAGGGCACACTCAGTCACCCATGCTGAAGGTCAGGAGAAACAGCTCAGCACTTCTCATCACTAGAAAGGGCTCCTTCCACCACTGTCCTCCGATGGGATTCTCAGTATATTGGTGCTCTTGTGAAAGCACCATGCAGAATTGCTTTTTTGTCACCTAGTTTATTCCCAGGTGTTCCCCTCACCTGTGACGACTCTGCAGGCAGAGGGAAGTACAACTGCACCTGCTGGTTTTGCTGGTTCCTGGGAGAACTCTCATAGAGACATTAGGGATTTCTTGCATTTTCCCCGTGTTACAGCTCTGAAGCTTCAATGGCTAATTATTGCTATAATTTGGTATAAGCATTGTTGTTGGGCATGTTTCTTGCATGTCCAAAGAGTTGAGGAGTAAAGTGTATGTCTCTGCCAGACATCCATTTCTGTATCAATCCTCAGACCAGTTTTGAAGCCATTGTGGGTTGTAAAACCTGTTGATGTTGATTCCTCCTTCACGCCCTCCCCAGCTCCCCCTATCTCTTAGGAGAATAGAACTCTAGTATTTGGTATTGGGCTCTCTTCCTTCCTAAACCAGTGAGCATCTGGAGAAATTTTGGTGGCTTGTAATGAAATGAATTTACTCTGGGGTTTCTGAGTGGAGCAGCTAGCCCTGCATAGATTCATCTTCATTGCCCTGTAGGAGCTGGTCTATATTATTTTAATTCTGCTGCTTTACACCTCCCCTGAAAAAACACTTGCTTTTCTTTAAAATAACAGGGAGTGCAATGGAAATTGGATTGGTTCCCAAATGCCATATGTCTTTTTCCTAGTTTTGGAAAGGACTTTCAAAATCAGTGACTAAAACATAAACTGAATTAAATATATATTATACACCTAGAAACAATCCACCTATAGTGTTTACACTATGCTAGTTATCTTTATTTCTCTTTTTTTAAAACCTGTTACAACTTTTCATAGAGCTTCAAGCTGTTAGTGCATTCTGTAGTTATTCACGTATAATTCTGTTATATGACATGTGCAGAAATAGTAACCTTCAACAGCCCTCTGCTGAGTTGCTTAAAAGGAAAAAACACATTCCATGATCTAAATTTACCAGCTTTAATAAAATTAAAAGGCATAGAGAAATTTCTCCTTCCTCTTTTAGACTAAGCTAAAGCTGAATATTTTCTGTCTTCCACTAAGAACTAGACGAAGGATGCTCAGAGCTTCCTCACGATGTTTCCTGAAATCAGAGGTTCAGGTATCCTTGTCACAAATTCAAAAGGCATCAGCACAAACGCTGGTTCTCAAACCAGCACTCACTAATACTTTTCTTTCTTTATGAAGTCAGCTTTCTCTAGATCAAAGAGGAACTTTTCTAGATCTAAGATGCATGTAAGGATACGTGTCCTGATTATATTCTCCATGCATAGGTTATGTGATGTTGTTCCAAAAAGTTTCTGTACAGTATTTTTATTACATTTTTTTTTTATTTTACCATTTCTTATCAGTATTAATTGACCCAGTTATTTCAATGAAACGTTGAGATGAAAATTACAACTCTATTTTCTTCTCCTACATAGAGAATGAAAGGGAATGGAAGGTTTAGATCTCCTTTTTCTTTTTTTTTTCTTTTTTGTTAGTTGTGTTTTATATCATTTATCTATTTATTTTAAGGTCAGAATATAACTTCTTTTTTTGCTGGCAAAGTTTTTGGTCACAATTATCTTTTGAGTCCATGACTATCATAATGGAGTTGAACCTGTCAACTTTCTGCCAGTCTTCTGCAGTGGATAATAATTCTATTGAGGTTCATGTAACAAGTCAATCCCACTTCACCTGCCAGTCACTCATGCTCAAGTAACTTTAATTAATAAGATATAACGCTAGAGACCTATGTTGACTTTGATCCTGTTCTGATATAACTACCAGTCCTTTCCTTGTGATATCAGTTTCCCTTTTTTTCTGCTCCTACAAATAACATTCTGTATGCTTTTAGAATTTCTATTGGTCTTTTTGCAGTACTTTCTATATGCACTTTTCTTTTGTACTTTTGTACTTTTTTGCACTTTTCTTTTTGTATTTTTCTTTTTATATATTTATTCTTCCCTGATGGAAATAACTATTGCAAAACTTCTCAAATCTCTTTGCATTTTTATTAACTTTCATAGTGGTCCCCTCAGAGAGACTCTCATCTCCAATTTGCACAACATATTTCCCATGCACTTACATTTTTCCCATAGACAAGGAATTTGTATCCTCTCTTAAGCTATATTAAGCACTTCCAGAGCTGGGGCAGCCAGAGTTTTTCTGCTCAACCTGTTTCAGTGTCTCATACCCTCATAGTGAATTTTTTTTTTTTATCCTAAAGTTTAATCTAAATCTCATCTCTGTCAGTTTAAAGCCATTCCCCCTTGTCCTATCCCTACATGCACATGCCAAATGTCCCTCTTCACTTGCCTTATTGGCCCCTTGAGGTACTGGAGACCTAAAGAACTCCATTTCTTTCTAAATCTTTTGCTTGTCACTTGTAGTACTTCAGAGGTTGACATAAATCAGGCCTAATGACTTTTGTTTCTTTGTAATACGCCTGGCTCCATTAACTTCAGAGCATGAGGCCCCATCTCTCAAAAAAGCATCACTAGTTTGAGATGTTCAGGGCCTGATGTGAAAAGCCTAGTGGTGAGGGAGGAGTAGAGTCACATCCCACCCAACTGTCACACACTATTTCTTCCTGAGAATGCTTGTGTTTACTGATGTTGATCATGAGCACAGGGCAACTCCAAACAAAGAACTCAGCATGAGTTGGACAACAGCAGTTTTAAATGAGCGACAAATTCCAACAATCATCATCAGCAGTAACAGATAACTCAAGGAGGAGGTACTGCTTCCTCCCCATGCCATTAGCATCAAGGGCAGCCAACACGTGGAGAGAGCCACAATGCAAACAAAACAAGAGTCAAACGGCCTGTCCCATGGACTTGGCTCCTGCCTCTCTAAAGGCACAACTAGCCTCAAGCCACACTTTGCCTTAGCAATCTATGGAGTGTTTAGCATTGTACCAGTGCAGATATGAAGGCTGTTTCCTGTTTCTCCTCATTTTACAGCCAGAACCAGGCCCACAAATCTTGAGAGGTGAAAGTAAGCATCCTGGTTCAAAAATTTCTACTGATTTTGTTGGGCTGTGGTCCTTTGCTTGTCTTCCTACAGACATTGTGTTTGATTTCTTTTTAGCAGATGCTGAGTAACAAACATTAAAGAATGAAAAATATATAAACAAATGTCTTGATTTATAGCAATAGAAAGAAATAACTTAGCATAGTACTTCTTTCCCCTGCTGTCCACCTCTGTTATCTGAGGAGATTGTTATAAGACAGCTCAGAGTCTGGCCCATGCTATGTAAAATGTAAATTGTCTTTCCCTGCAGTGGTATTGTGAAATGGGTTTTTGGGAGGAATCTCTTGGATTCGCCTGGGATCTCTCATTTTAACCTTTCTGCTCTACAGCTCTTGTTGACATTACCTGTAAGCTTAGAGAAGGACTAAATCACAGTAACAGTGTCCTGGATTCAGCAGTAGCAGTCAATTTTTCTCCTTCTTAGTACCTTCTGCAGCTGTGTTTTGACTTTCAGCTTGAGAACAGAGCTGATAATACTGATGTTTACTCTGACCAAGGACTTTGTGAGCCTCATGCTCTGCCAGGGAGGAAGGGAGGCCGTGAGGAAGCAGGGACAGGACACCTGACCCAAACTGACCAAAGAGGTATTCCATACCATAGCACATCATGCCCTGGATCTAACTGGGAGTTACCTGGAAGGGTGAGTGCTCTGGAGATTTGGATGGGGTTTCTGTCTGTGCTTGGTTGGGTGGGGTGTGGTGAGTTATCTATTGATGGGTGATGAGATGCTGTATTCTCTTCCCTTTTATTTCCTTTATCATTATTATTATTGGTGGTAGCAGCAGTGATTTGTGTTATACCTTAGTTACTAAACTGTTCTTATCTCAGCCTGTGGGAGTTGCATTCTTCTGATTCTCCTCCCCATCCCTCTGGAAGCAAGGGAGGGAAAGAAAGGGGGGTTGAGTGAGTGAACGAGCTGCGTGGCTGGGTTTAAACCATGACAAACAGTCACCTGCTCACAGACTCTAAAGCCTCTAGACAACATCAGGAATCATATTCATTCCTCCAACATAATAGCCTGTTTGTATTTCTATGTTTTCTCTCACTACTTGTCTGGTATTGGGATGCAAATAAATATTTGTATCCACTTGAGGACTTTTAACTATTATTTACTGATGAACACATCTATGAATAATAACAGTAGGATACTTATATCTGTGCTTCCTTCACTGTATTTCTGTACTTGAGCTAGAGCAGCTGAAACAAGTAGTGATATAGCATAGATGAAACAGCTTGATTAGAGAGTACTGGAAGCACAGCTGTCCTCAAAGCAGCATAGAGCACTTGTGTCATGGAGTTGATGTTGTGTGGTGTTATGCAAGGATTAGGATGTGTCTGATAATACCCCAACTGCCCCTTGCCTCCAGTTTGTCAGCATTCCAAGTCTGTCCAAACTCATGACAGAGTAATCTCATTACAGGAGACTGCCAGAAACACATTTCCAGGAATATTCTCAGCACTTACATCAGGAAAATGGTGGCAGTTTCACAATGAGAATTATTTCCTAACTAAAAAAATTAATAATAAAATAAGTGGGTAAAAATAATATCTTAAAAAAATGAATCTCATAAAAGTAAATTGAGTTCAGTAAAGTTAAATGAGATATGATGGTCTTTTGTTTTTTGGCTTCTCCAAATCTGGTTAATTTTAGGTTCTGGTCACTGACGTGTTTTACATAATGTGATCACTAAAAATAATTAGGAATGCGTTGCTGATGTAAAAGAAATTCCAGCAGTGCTTGTATATAAATTGATAAGGAATTGCTGCTGGGGATGTTCTTGGAAATTGGAGTTGGAAAGAAGATAATTATTGTAGAAATCTCTTTGACATTTGTCGATGGTTACATAAAACTGTCTTGCTCTGTCAAAGGCCAACTTGTTTCCTCAGAAATAAGGCAATATTTTCCCAACAAGGATATTGCTTGGCATTGCTGATAGTATTCATCTTATGAAGAACCACATTCCCTTCATAGAAGAAGAAATATAATGGACCATGTCTATACATATGTAGCTGTGATTTGAGTAGGACTCTGTTTCCAATAAGAAGACTAAAGGCACCTAAATAATCAAAGCTGAGCTCATGGTTTTGGGTTAATTCTTATCTTTTCCTGGTATCAATTAGTATTAAATGTACATCTCACTTCATGCACTTCCATCACATGGGGCTGGTGGCTTGCAGTAGCCACTAAGGATTTGGGGAATTGGGGCAGAGAAATTTTGGGGTGCAAAAGTGTTAGTAGGGCCATGACCTGCTTCTGGTAGCAGCCATTGTCTCCTGCAGGATTTGCTGAGGAGATGCAAAAGGTTGAACCATAACTATGACCAAAGGCAAGGTCCTGCATGACTTAAGGGTCAATTCTCCATGGTGCCCAGCTTTGGGGCAGCCATGGATGCAAGTCCTAAACATCTCCAAAGAAGTTTGAATGGATTTTCCTGGCTAATCTTTTTCTAAACAGCGCTCCCAGATGGTTATTTGCAAAAAGCCTGCTTTTTAATTTATTTTTTAATTTTTTTAATGAGCTAAGGGTGTCTCTGGCTCTTGGAGCAGTTCTCCTCCTGTGCAGTGACTGGTACCTGTCAGGTAAACATCTCCGTTTCTCCTCTTGCTGAGATGCCAGGAAGGCTGCAGGCTTGAGAGTTTCCTGCTAAGATGCACAAGGAACTGAGTAGTTTTCCTTGGATTTTTGATGGCATTTTTGAAGTAAGCCATAGTGGTTTTACCTCTGCTGAAGAGCAGAGCAACAACAGCTCTGTAAAGGAGGTATTTCTGCCAGAAGGAAGGAAGGCTGGAGAATAACAGCACAAAATCCCACACACAAAGGCAAGCTACACAATGAAAACATGGAGACTCCATGGGAGAAGGAATATCCTTATGAAAAATGTTGCCTGCTTGGAAATGAATTTCTTTGCACCTCTTGTCTTGCCTGTTACTAAGAACTGATTTTGGTGTGACCCAGTTCTCAGCCCTCAGCTCTCAGCTGGACAAAATACTTTGAATCCTACTCCCTGCTGCACAACAAGTATTTTCTTTGCTGTCAGCTTTCATACAGACTGATAATGTCTTGCTGTTTTGGAGGTGGGAATGCTCTATACCTTGGGAGGCTTAGATTCACCTCTTGACAGATAATTGAGTCTGAGTGTCACTGAACTCAGCTTCTTAAAATGATTTAGTGCTTTTCCATGAATTCAGAATTATTCTTCTATTTGCTTCACCTTTCCCTAAAAGCTTGCACGCCTTCAGAAGCAAACTCGAAGTCAAAAGCTATTGTTAGAGTGCGAAAACATTGTATTCAGTGTGGGTGTTAAAAAGATACTGCAAGCAATTACACTAGCACTAATAAGGGTAATTGGAATTGTTTGACTTAGAAGAGGCATGGTGATTTTAAAAGCCTACAAGCTACTGAGTTTTGAAAATAAAGAGTTCATCCTTAACAGGGAATGATTTCATTTATTATACAGGTGTGAGCTCCTACATTGGACAATAAATACTGAGAACAATAGGGTTAGAAATGTTTTGGCTTTTAAAATAATTGGCTTAATTATTTGAGTCATAGAAGATGTTTGACTTCTTAAATCCTCATCTTCAGATAAGCTTTGTGCAAGTTCCACCATTTGTGAGACTTTAGAACGATTTCTATAAAGAGGCCAGTTATGCTGAGCTCAGGGAAAAGAGGAGCATGAAATGAAATCCTGATTTCTTGGAATCATAGAATGATTTGGGTTGGAAAGGACTTTAAAGAACATCTGGTTCTAACCACCACCTTCCACTAGACCAGGTTGCTCCAAGCCCCATCCAACCTGCCAGGGATAGGGCAGCCACAGCTTCTCTGAGCAGCCTATGCCAGTGCCTCATCACCCTCATACTGCAGAATTTTTTCCTAATGTCTATTCTAAATCTTGCCCCTGTCAGTTTAAAGCCACTACCCCTTGTTCTGTCACTACATCACCTTTTTAAAAGCCCCTCTACAGCTTTCTTATAAGCCACATTTAGGCACTGGAAGCTGCTTTAAGGTCTCCCCAGAGCCTTCTCATCTCCAGACTGAACAAATCCAACTCTTTCAGTCTATCTCCAAAGCAGAGGTGCTCCCAGCCCTTTGATCATCTTCGTGGACTCCTCTGGATTCACTCCAACAGTTCCATATCCTTATGTTGGGGTTCCAGAGCCGAATGCGAAGCAATGGGGGGGGGGTGGGGGGGTGGAGGGGGGCAGGGGGTTGTCCCATGAGAGCAGAGTAGAGGGGGAGAATCACCTAGCTTCACATTATTCTTGTAATACAGCCCAGTTTTTAGCAGTACTGTTATTTCAATAATAGTAAAACCTTTATTTGTGCAAGAGTGGGAAATTGCTTTAGTGACTTATGTTGGGAGAAGTGTCATACAGATTACAGTTGCTGTAGAAAGAGATTTCTTGTGTAAAATTCATTCAGACTGTCAAAAATGCCCTCCTAACAACCAGGGAAAAGGCTGTTGGAAACCAGTCTAAGCTTAAGTTCATAACAGGAGACATGAAACATTACTCTGTGTATCTGAAAAGACAAGAATAGAATAGCAGAAATAACTGTATTTGGAGCACTCTAAGTCCTAGTAAGTGTGAGATAATGAGGCTTAAGCTTCATCTACTGAGATGAAAATGACTTATATTACACTGTATTTGCTGTGGAAGTTATCAAGGCTCAGCTAGCCCACGGAAGCCATTTCTCATTAACCTGACTGTACATCCAAACCTCAGAGACAAAACAAACCAACCAACCAAAAACCCACATACCCCTCCCAAACAAAACAAAACAATAAAAAGGAAAGAAGGAAGGAAAGAAAGAAGAAAACAAAGAGCTCTGAACACTTCATTAAGCACCAGGGCTAGGAGGACTGGGATTTTACTGTAGTATTATCTGGAAGATCAAAGCTGCTAGCTTTCTAGCTTATCTTCCCCTCTCATACCATGACAAGCATCGCATTTGCCCCATAGGCATGTAACAGATGATCAAAAGCTTTTATGCTTTTCTGACTATATCAGCTAGTCTAATAAAATAAAATCATCTTGCCCTACGCACGTTGCTTCCCTTGTATCCTTAAAAGTTTACAGCATTATCAGTGCCATATCTTTAACACATACAAAATAGGAGGGAAAAGAGATGAGAAATGAAGACTTAACCCTGCATCATTTGTGCCCACTTAGACCACAATTTATCTAATAATAAGTTATCTAATGATATCATATCTATTTTAGAGTTAAGATTATTCAGTTTTAATTGGGTAAAACATTGCCCTCATCTGAGCCACTGAAGTCTTGAAGCTTCTGTTGATTTTGTCAAGCTTCAGGTGAAAAGCATTCAGTAGATGGTAGGACCTGCTCAGAACTGTCTACAGTTCAGATAGGAGACACTCTTCCCTGTGACTAGTAACTTTCTCTTTTGTACCCTGGCATGGCTGGCATTTGTTGCTCTCTGTTCTCTCTTTAAAGCCTGATTACTAATATTAAGGAGCACACCATAATCCTGACTCCTTTTGTATTACTGAGCTAGTGACTCCTTTTGTAATATTGAGCCACTTAACATCTGATTTATTAATGTTAAACTGTAAAGTACAATAAGGGCTAGGCTTTAAATAACTGAGCACAGGCTAGCAGAGTAATTAGATACTATGAACAGAGGGTGAAGATCTAATACGGGGAGACACACAAACCCACAGATAAAACATTTCTAGAAAATTACCTCTTTTTCATTCAGGGGCTGCTGGGCAGGTAATACATATGCCTGCAAACTAGTCTGTCAATACCATGTTGGTTCAGGGGGAAAATATTTCTAATGCTGACATGACCAATATGGAATATGTGCCAGTCCAAATAATTTGGATGAATATTTTTTAATTAGCTCAGGAACCATGTTCTAATTCAAATATATGAACACTCCTAAGCATCTCCATGATTTGTTCATGGTTATTCCTAGCTGCTGTGGAAGCAAACCATGCCATGCTACAAATCTCTTAGCTTCTTGTTGATAATAAAACTAATGTGGTACTTAACTCCTTATCAAGTTGTTAGTCCTGGTGTCCCAGAAGATTTTTCTCAGGCAGCCCTGCAGAGAAAAGGCTCAGATCCCAAATGTTCCCTTACTTCTGGTGGGGTCAGATCTTATAGGATCATTGCAGTTGAATATCTCAAAATCTAGGGCAGGGACATAAGGTGCCTTGGTAGCCACCAAAGACCTCCTGTCAACACAACTGTGTTTAAAATCAAGCTTTTATTTTCATGAAAGCCACTGGGGTGCTTGAATCTGAGCATTTTCAAGGATCAACATTTACTTGGTAGGTAAATGTTTCTTGCTTTTCCTTCCTGATGTTTGCTTGCAAGAGATGAATCAGTTTGCCTGTACTGTTGAAATTGCCTACAATTATCCACCAGCTCACAGCAATTGCTCAAACTGTGATAGAGAACAATATTTCAGTATGATTATGTCAAGACAGAGTCTTACTGGGCTAATACATTTTGAACTCAATGTGACTGCTCATAAGGTTAGAATTAAGTGCCTCTATCAGCTTCAAAATTAGCATGTTAACACTATCATGTTATTCATTCCCTTTTTAAGGGCATATAACCAGATATGCAAATTTTACATCTCAAAAACGGTGTCTATGAAGGGTACCCTCAAGCAGTTATGAATCTCTATCAGCACCTTATTTTAGAAACTGGATTGGAAAAAAGGATATTTATTTACTGCTTCTGGAGAGACCAATTCGTCTTCCTGAGCACCCACTGTTCTTAAAGAAGAAGAGAAAATCTTCAGCAGTTGAGTTATTGACATCTATAGATGGACCGCTCATCCCATGCTCCTACCTTACTATCTGAACTGACATGCAGTGAATCTCTCTATGAGTCAACCTACTTCATGTGTTTGAGTCACCACATGGACTCATTCTATATTCACCTGTATTCAGGGAAGATAGACTTGAACTGTTTGCAATCACAAGCAAAGAAGAATTCAGGCTTATATCCTTTTCTGCTGTCCTCCAAACATCTTTCTATCCAGGTTCCTACTGAAAAATGGGGAACTCTTCATCTTCAGCAGGGAAAACACAGAGTTAAGTGCCAGTATAGCAGCTATTCTTCACAGAGCCATTGGAATAACTGTTCATATTCAGTATGTATTCATGACTGCCTAGTGACCTCAATAAAAACCTGAGGCCCCTGGGTAGCACACAAGGCAGAATTTCTTGTCTTAAATTAATTCTATTCAGGGTTTCCTCTGGAGCCCCAAGTAAAATCAGAATCATGTCAATATCCCTGGAAAGCCTGAAGAGAGAGCTTCAGAGGTAAACTCTCAGTTCAGCTTTGGCATTTATTCATTATGTGGTAATTCCCAGTGAGGCTCTTACAATGTTCTGCCGGAAATATACACAAATGGAAATTCTCTGAAAAAGGGAACATAGACGTTGTTTTTAGATTAAAGGTAGGTTATCAGGAAATTAAATTATTTTATTAGAATTTTGGCTGGAAACCTTCAAGGTCTCTTGGGCTGAGATAAAAAAAAGAAAAAACCTGCACTGACTTATTTCTAACAGTGGTTTTTGATTACTTTAGTGGTGCGTAGAATTATGCCCTCTGTGTCAACAGCATTGTTATATGGATCCAAGTGAAAACATTCCTCACTTTGAAGAGCAGTCACAAATGCTATAAAAAAAGAAACAGCACAAACTGTAAATTTCCCTTTAATCTACTCTCGTATCTATACTACAAGCTTTGCTGCAAGACCCTTCATACTGATCAGTCTATATCCTTCTTTCACAGCTTAAATAGAAAAATGAATAAGAGATTCAGTTTTTATACCCTCTCCAAACACAGAGCTCTTCTGCTTGTTTGTGAATCCTTTCTTTGCTCTCTCTTAATTGCATCCATGTGTATTAGCAACCACTAATGTCTCTAATAATGTGGCAAAACTTGCAAAGGATGAATGCCAAGAGTGGAAATACTGAAGAGGAAGTCTAATTATGCTAACTAATACTGTGTTCTGTTTTCTTATGTGTGGGTGGGATTTTGTTTTTGCAATGTGCTGCAGAAGTGGCATCCCTCAGGGATGAAGTGATTGCTTCTTGTAACCCTAGGCAAAAGGAGTAAACATGAAGGTGTGTTTCTTTTTTTCTTTTTTAATTCTAAGTTTCTTTTTGTGTGAAATAAGAAAACTTGCACCTGCAGTAAGTGTTTAAAGTTATATTCAAGCAATAAGATGTCACCCACTTTTAGTTTGAGTGACAATTTATTTATTCATTCCCAATTTCTACATGCACATTAACAGAACACTTTACCAGATACTCTACCAGATACTTAAAAATTCAACCAAATTAAGGCAAGAAAGAACAACAACAAACTAGGAGAAGCCTTTTTGGACACTAAACTAGCCATCTGCAAAACCAGATTTCTCCTTCCCACATTTCCTTCAGATCACCTCAACCCTTATGTGCAGTCACACACCCTGCATCTCTGAAGTCCTGTAAAGACCATACCCAAAAGGATTATTCATGTGGCCTCAAGAACAACAGACCTGGCGTCCTTTGAGAGCAAAAAAGATAAGGATCACAAGTTGTAGTATTCTCAGAGAGCGTATTCCAGTAGTAGCTTCCTTTCTTATGTTCAAAGCAGGGTTCAACACGTGTTGGCCTTATTTGTGGGAACACAGGAAGAGAGAGTGTCTTGGCTTAGGAAAAGCTGTGAGGAGAAAATACACTGATCCAGAGATGTAGAACTGTTGCCAAATGCTAAACCAAAATACTTTAAACTGCACACAATTATGAAATTTGTACCCAGACATTTTAAAAGACTAATATATAACTGGATGTGCTTAGGTTTTTTTTCTTTTTATAAAACAATGCAGAAGTCAGTCTCTAACTGTACGCATACACATTTAAAGCTGTTCAAATTGCAAAATCAATATCTCAGAAAGTTAGGAAGTGCCACTAAAGAAGAATAATAGTATTTTTTTTTGTCACTTTGGACATACATTGTTATGGCATTGAATTTAGTAATTTGTAAACATATTTAATATTGTAATTTCCATTTAATTTCTGTATTTCAGATTTCCCATTCTTTTTTGTGTCCTTGGGTGTCACCTGTTTGCAGAAGGAACAATGAGAAGGAAAGTTTTGCTCAACTTCTGCAACATCAATTTAGACCCTTTAGACCCTTCTTAGTAGAAGCAGTATATTTGAACATTAAAGTAGGCACATATATATGATTGCACACCTGCATGTGTTGTAATCTCTAACCATATCCAGTCTCTAAATTCCCTTGATCATACAGGCTGGAGTGAGGTAAAAGTGAATTTTGCACTTACTAACTATAAGGGGAGGCTGTGGGAAATATGGGTCATAGACAGCTATCCTAGACTGACACCTGAATTTCCTTTCAGTGGTATTTAGCAAAGAGGCAGGAGTGCATCATGAGGACACAATACCAAGTGGAGTCCTGTATGACTGCTTTTTCAGGCACAGAAATATTTCCTATTCAGGTATATTCTGCTAGTCTGCAGAATATATGGGGAATGCTTATAATGGCATGTATTTTATAACCTGCTCCTGATTTCTTTCTAACTGATTGCATGAACACTGTAATAATGGGTGCAGGTGTGTTCTTATATTGTAAAATAATAGCACCATATTCTTCATTTCACTAAAAGCAGGTACATTTTCCATGCAGTTCATTAGTGACAGAGTCAATGACAAAAAGGAATGTGACATGAAACCCCATCTGATGGTGACATTTTGTTGTGAGTGTGCTGGGCATGCTGGTAGCTGGCTGATGGGTATCCCTGTGTCAGGTGTGCAAGGAGCAATCTCAGTCTGCAAGAAACTAATCCCAGCAGAGCCTCATGTGAAGAGAAACCTGAAGTGGCCCATAAGTTATAAGCCTGCTGTTGCCAGCTGATCATACTGAAGGTGGGTTCCTAGTGCTATTTACAATATGCCAGCACTCTGCAGTGGTTCAAGACTGGATGATTTTTGGGTTATGTGCCTTAGATTCATCTTTGGTAACTAGCCATTGAAGCCAATGATTTTTGCACAGGAATTAAGAGGGAAAGAGAACTTTAAGGAGAAAAAGCCCATGTGAGAGCAGGGTCTGGCAGGTGGAACAGGGAGGGCATCAAGTGGAAGGAGGTCTGGATGGTACTGTACAAGTAAATGGAAAATGGTCTGAGGTGGTAGCAACACCAACGTGAAGAATGTAATGAGAAATTTACAAAAGGAGAAACAAGAATGCGCAAGTTGTCTACCCTGAAATACTCTGAAGCACATGAATAGCAGACTGAGAAAGCTGCCTCCTCACAAAACCCCAGTTTCTTGGAGGACCTACTCTTCTTCAGTTGGCCCGGGAACAATGTGCATTTAGAAAGTCCTAATCCAGTTTGGATTTGTATTGAACTTCTTGTTAGAAAAAAAACCATCTTGTTTCCAGTTCTGTGCCCTACCCAGCAACATTTGTGCCACTAAGATCAGCAGTCAAGATCATGCTGCTGAAAGACAGTGACTTTCACCAGAGACAGAGGTGTGACACTGAGACACCTCATATGCAGGCTATTTCCCTTGTTCTGTAAAGATCTGGATAAGGCAAGAGCAGTTAGATGTTAACGTTGCAAATGGTACCCTTAAGTAGTTTAACAGATGAGATGATTTGTTGCTGCTAGTTGCACCTATATGAACCCAAGGAAAACTACCCTGGATTTCCAGCATGACTCACAAGAACAGAACTTGATCTACTCTTTACTTCTGTTCTTGCTTGCATTTGTCTTTGTCCTAGCTTCTTTCCTCCTTGCTCCAAACCCATTTTCATGTTTTAGAGCATCTTGAAGCATTTCACATGTGTTGCTTAATTAACAGTTTCAGACCAGCCTTTACAAATAGGCTGGAAGCCTTTATCTGACAGAATAAGGCTAGAATGTTTTGCCCTGTTGCTTTGAATCTGAAGGATGCTGGCTATCTGCTAGACAAAATAGGTATGTGCTTATTAAATGTGATACCAGGAATGATTTTTTTTTTCCCCTTCTGGTGCAGGATGAAGTTTAGATACCATGTTCTTAGAAACCTGTAATGACAACAGGCTGCACTCCTCCCTGCTGTCTGTTCCAGCCCTTAAATATCTGTACACTGAGAGTTTTACTAGTGTTTAAGCATCCATTTGTGCAGCTTAAGCCTCTTTGTTCTCTTAGCTGTAGCAGGCATGAGCAAGAGTTAATTTATGTCTGTTTCTTATATCTCTCTTATGTTGTTGATATTCTTTTTTTTCCCAGTCTCCTCATTCCAAACAGAACTGACCCCATGCTTTAAGTCTTTCTTACAGGTTAGGTTTTCTAGAGCTCTTGTTTTATTCTGCTCTCTCTGATCCATGCAGTCCTTGAGCTGTGGATGCTCAAAGAAAAGCATAACGCTTTGGTCAGCTTTGAGTTGCAAAGGAATTCTGTCTGCATTTCAAGAGTTATTTTGTGGGTTGGTTTGTTTGCTTGTATTGTTGCTTCATTTTTCCCCTTGTTTTTACAAGGTTTGATATTTACTTCTGTTTACTCTGTGATCCCCTAGAAACTCCAAATCCTTTTTGTAGAATAGCTGCATAACCACCTGCTTCCCAGCTTTTATGCAACTGATTATTCTATGGAGCTTGCACTTATGTTCTGCATCACATTCCTTACAGGCTGCTTCTCCAAGGGAATAGTTTTATCAGCTCTTCACACAGAAAGACAGAATGTATTAGACTTAGCTTATAGACATGATAATCATATTCATTGCACTTCTGGCTGGTTTTTTGGGTCTGGATTCTTTTTTTTTTCTTTTTTTTTTTTTGGTCCAGCAAGAGTGTGTCTGTATCTGCAGGAAATTTGGAAAAAAAGGATATAATTTTTCTTTACCTTCAGCATCTCTTATCCCATTCATGTGTAATGTAAGTAGACACCATTGAAAAACTGACATCGAACCATTTTGGAACAGAGCAAAGTTCAGATCTAAAAGTATAAGGGAGAATATAGTTCATTGGAACAATTTTTCTAGTGGAGTTTTTATTGAAATCTATAGAAACATTCAGAATTTGATGTCCTGGTATTTTCTGAGGCTAAAGTGGCTGACTGCAGTACTTCCTACCAGCTCTATATCAGAGCTGAGCTACGGCAGGGCTCTTTTCACATGCCAAGTTATATAGGAGATTTAGGAACTTCCTGCTGTGTCTTCTTTGCATGAGCCTGAGGAGTTTAACTGTTAGTAATTAGTAACTAATGTAAATTAATGTATGACTGATGTAGGGAAATAATTTAGGTCCTGCTTATGTTCTGTAATGAACAGCCCTTGCACTCTCACGTTTGCTACTATAACAGTGAAAGCTCTGGGGCTGTAGATCAATTTGCAATAATAATAATAATATATATAAAAAATGTCAATCTGGAAAAAAACAATTGTGATTGAAGTATCCTAAACAATTTAATTTGTTCACTCAAAGGGTCTTTGAATGTTGATGTTGTATAAACCTTAGTGTCATAGCTGTCATTTTCACAACTTCAGTAGGATAAGAATCCTTATAGAATCATAGACTCATAGAATAGTTAGGGTTGGAAAGGATCTGAAGATCATAGAGTTCCAACCCCCCTGCCATAAGCAGGGACACCTCACACTAAACCATGTCACCCAAGGCTCTGTCCAACCTGGCCTTGAACACCACCAGGGATGGAGCATTCACAGCTTCCTGGGCAAGCAATTCCAGTGCCTCACCACCCTCATAATAATGAACTTCCTCCTTATATCCAATCTAAATTTCTCCTGTTTAAGTTTGAACCCGTTACCCCTTGTCCTGTCACTACAGTCCCTAATGAGGAGCCCTTCCCTAGCATCCTTATAGGCCCCCTTCAGATACTGGAAGGCTGCTATGAGGTCTCCACGCAGCCTTCTCTCCTCCAGGCTGAACAGCCCCAACTGTCTCAGCCTGTCTTCATGCAGAAGGTGCTCCACACCCTTCATCATCCTTGGTCTTCTGCAATCTGCATTTCCGTTGCTATCTGAATTTTCACTTAGTTATGTCCTCTTTCTTGGATCTAGTTTTGCAGCTCCCCTGGGCTAGTAGTTTCAGCAAATACAGTGCTATTCTCTGAGCTCATAGGGTGCTCCATGCTATCTGTTGGCCAGAAGTAGCATCAAATAGAATTGCTACAGCTTTCTCTCAGACACCAATTAAAAATGATCCCAAAATCTATTGTGGTACTGTGTTAAGAAAAGTAAGAATGTTAGCCTTCTCACATAATCACGGAGAACCTTCCGGTAACACAGTATTTATGAACAACAAATGTAAATAATTTATGCATTTTTTTACACATGAGTTTTAAAGTGCACACACTATTTAGGAGGTGGAATTACATCTCTAAAACCCCCGTGAGCTCTGCTTCACTTCTTCCAACCTCACAAACATAAATCTTACCTAGGGGAACTATTTGCAAACCCAAGCATGGGATTTCAAGCCTATGTGAGCACCTGCCTGTATTGCAATGGATCAATCAATACCACAGGAGTGTGATAATGCTCTGCATCAAAAATTATGGAGAAACTTAGCAAGACCTACCAGGGAATGAAGTCATAAAGTGTTATTTTGAGTGCAATGTCTGGCCACGCATCCTGATAGTGATGTTGTTAATCTCAGCACTGTCAAAAAGTGTGGTTCCTGAGGAAGAAATATAAAATAACATCAGCTTGCTTTTGTTTTCATATATATGGCTGGGGAAAGCAGTATTTCCTTTTTTTTTTTTTTTTTTTATCCTGTTTGCGCCTNGTCAAAAAGTGTGGTTCCTGAGGAAGAAATATAAAATAACATCAGCTTGCTTTTGTTTTCATATATATGGCTGGGGAAAGCAGTATTTCCTTTTTTTTTTTTTGTTTAATCCTGCTTCAGCCTTCCTCAACAGATTTCCTACCATATTGGTGTAATAGGTCAAGTTAACAGCAGATAGTGTCATTTGGTTTAGCTGGAAGAAGGTACAGAGTTTCTTTTCCCTTTTTTCTGTGTATTTTTTCATGCCTGTCCATTTTTGATATTCATATTTTACACATTATCCTGCAGTACTTGGTTCCTAAGGCAGGAGAAGAAAAACATTGTTATGGAATATTCAAATCAGTTATGCAAATTTTGAAGCTGACTTTCCAGTATCTTGTTGCAATTCAGCCTCTTCTCCCCTGAAAACTAGGCATAAAGTACCTACTACAAATGCAAATAGTTGTAAAATCGTGAAAGGTGATACAATATCTAGCACTGTGATTCTAAAATTTTAAGGGGGAAGCAAAACTGTATTTTAACTTACAAAGCATGTCTCTTGCTTCTGTTGGGGAAGACACTGTCATACCCTCTCCCAGTAACACTCATATTAGTCTCATAGTACTACGTTAATCAGGGCCAAACAGCTCACTTACCATGATTCATGTACAAATCAAGATTATACTGTGTCTCTTATCACAGCAGCAGTGTCATAGGTAATTAAAACCTAATGAAGTGGTCTTCAAGGGGTTTTGGGCAATAATGTTTCCACTGTAGCCAGTATGATGGATTAAAGTAGTAATTCTGCCTGATAAGATATAAACCATGCTATTTTTCCCACTTTTCATTCAAATGGTAGAATTTCATCCTTTTGGCAAGATAGATGATGGCATTTCAAAATATTGCATGTTTTTGTAGATTTAGGAGTGGAGGATGTGATAATAAGGCACAGGGAAAAGGAGAAAGAGGTTTTTGGTAGAGCAATAGAATATAGACAGCACAGGCAGAGGGCAAAATAGCAATCTTGGAGCTCAACCCCTTTTGATCAGGGGCTACAGTTCAGTGCAGTTCAGCTTGTGTATCCTCACGGAAGCTCTGAGTGCTTGTGTTGAGCTCTTTTCTGACAGAAGGGCTCCAAAACACCTTCTTTCCCTGTCCTTCTAATACCCTACTTCCTATTTCCTATTGTTTTTCTTTTGAGAGACTCTTGCCCACTTGGGAAGTAAAAGTCCAAAACTCAGAAACTATAGGCTAGCTAGTGTAAATCATCATAGAACCTCCATGACCTATGAATCTGCTTTGTGATGTGCCTGTGAATGGTGAAACTATCTAGATTGATATGGATGCACATGAAAGTTTGCACTGATTATTCTCCTGACTCCATATTAGCTTGGATTTATAGTTCTAGCAAAAGCTGCCAGCCTCAGCCATTAGGTACCATGAACAATTCTCTAGTAACAGAAATGCAAAGCTAAGTCCTTGAGGCTGTTACATTCAAGTCTTTTCCATAAGTTGATGTAAAAAACACACAGTGTAGACTGATCACAGGAAAAGTGAATTGTTAAGAATCTGAACCACTTGAAGGCCTCTGAAGTTGTGTACAATGTATAACCTTATACCTTTTAAGGTTAAAAGAATACTACATTAAGTTAAAATGTATAATGAAGATTGTTTTTTGAAACTAAAATCATGACTGAAACCAGGATGAGCAGGGCTGAACAATGGGCTTTCTTGCATCTTCTTGCTGACATCTGTGCCATGCATTACTCCTGGAGGCAAGGGTCTCTTGTATAGAGCGATGTAATCCAGGAGTCAGGAGCTGACTGGTAGAGGGGTAGACATTACCCTCCTCCACAGAAGAGCAGTGGCCTTTCTCCAGTGCTGTGCCAGCTCTGGGCATCTTTGCGTGAATTGGCTGTCCTCATGTTTGTTCTGGCATTCACCTGTGTAAAGAAAGAGTCTTCTATGGTAAACCTCTGTGCTGTTCCAACAAACTGTGCCCTTGTTTCTCAAATAATTTATTTTCATCTGGTTCAGTGTTGTACTGATTCTGTAATAGAGTTGATTTTCTGCCCTTCCATAGTAATGACTGGTCTCTTAACAGGCAGTAATGAATCTTGACCTACAGATCATTGTTTTTTCCTCCAAATAATGATTATATATTAATGTGAAAGGATATATTCTAATGGAAAACATTTCTCAGAAGAAGGAATAAAAAGAAATAAATAATAAGAAAGTGTGGAAGGAAAATGGGACTTACTCTGCTTATTCTGCTCCCTGTGAGCTGCTAATAATTTGTGTGCAGCATTAAGTAAAAGAAAAGTTGCCATAAAGTTTCATATTGTCTCCCTCCTGAGCGAATAATAATTGTAAACTGGCAAAACCCAGATCCAGTTTACTGTTATAAATGGATTGTATATATGAATAGCTTTTGGAGGTAAGTGGTGAAACTGTTGCATATGAAGGTGTTTATTTTATATTACTTTTGCGTGCAGGGCAATCATTCACCACTTGTTTGTGATTTGTATTAAATATGATGCCCACTCATATTTTGTGAGGAATTTTTATGTAAAGTAATCTATTTGATTTGCCATCTCAATATTTGCCTAATGAATATATATTGCATATGGTTAATCTTATATCTTACTGTTCCAAGCATTTAAAAAAGAATATAACCAGAGTGGGCAGCTTCATGCTATGCAATAAACTGCAAATGAATAGAGGCTTTTAGCAAAGGTGTTTGAACTTACAGCTCATGCCTGGCTTGCAATGTTTTGCTTTCAGACAAAATGAGTTTTTTCGAATAATTCTACTTTTTCTTTTCTTTTTATTCTAAACTGAACTGACCTGAACTGAACTGAAATGCCTGACTTGCAGTTCATATGATTTAAGATTTTAAACTGTGTAATTGGATGGGATCTGCAATTTGTTTCCATCCTGTGGTTGTGTTTTTCTCTTCTTGTTTCATCAGGTACTGTAGAGGAAAAGCTATTTGCTGTCTTCATAGTGAAACAGAAAACACTGAAAACGTTTACAGATTTGGGTACTTCTTGCAGAGCCCTTGTATTTCCTAATATGTTTTTCTAAATTAAAAGGTCCTGCAAGTTGGTTTTTCTGTCTGTTACTGATATCAGGGAAAAGGATGCACTTTCTTTAATACATATTGGGATTCTCTCTTCATCACTAAATACCCAGGGGTGTAAGTTTCAAAATTTCTGCAAATAGCCAAAAAGCAGCATGTTATACTTTTTACAGGACTCTTTTGCCTTGTATTCAGAGTTGTGTAGTGAAGCTCTTGATCTGTTGGTTCCCCTCCTGCAGTTGGGCACTTTCACTCAAAGCTAATGGAAGATTAAAGATCTTAATAATATCTTTTAAACCTACTTAGGTAAATAAAGGACAAGAATGCCAAAGAAATACTTGGTGAGACCCACTGATAGAGGCATTTATAAGCTCATATATCCTGAGGTGTAAAAGACACCTAGTCATCCCCCATAAGCCATGTTATATATGACCCAAAAAGGTCTACTGGAAGGAGCTGAAAGTACTGGTAAAAAAGGCAGAAAGGCAGAAAACCTGACTTGTAGGATGTAGGACACAAATCTGCAATAAACTAGTCTTTTTTAACTTGACTGCTCATGAAACAGCATGGTTATTTTGGGGCTGGACTGAGTTCCTGATATGGTTAAAGCCATGCTGCGAATCTGTACTGACAAGCAGGACACTTTTTGTTCATGACTGATGATCCCTATATTGTTATGCAAGATAACAGCTTTGAAAAATCAAGTCTGTGGTAAAGTCAGAGAGATGTGGAAGCACTGATGCTGATTAAGATATGGACATTATCCCAGTAAGTAGGAAAGCAAGTAGAATAATCAATTTTCTTTTAGGCTGGCAATTTAAGAAGTAGTATATTCCATTTTTTTCTTCACACCTAGTTCAGATAGAAATGTACAGCACTTTCTATAAGTGGCTGCCCCCCCCCATCCCCCAAAAGAAAAAAAAAAAAAAAAGAAAAAGTGGGTTATTGCATAAAGTATAGTGTTATTGAAAATGTAAGAATCAGCTTTCTGAGCTGGACAAAAAGCATATAGTCTCTAATCCTGTCACTGTAAGTAATCAGTGATTCACATGGATGAGGATTAAGAGGTGGTGTATGAAGCTACCTTTATCTGGTACATCATATCAGCTCCTGGCAAACAGGAGTCCAGACAATTTCTGAGCCGTCATTAATATGCAATGACATATTTTGTATCAGTGAGTTTAGGATTTTTTTATGAACAAGTTTTTAGTTTTGTCTCTATAGTTTACTGTGACAATGAGTTCCACAATTTAATTGTGAAGCGTACGAAAAAGTAATTTCCATTGTGTCTGGGTTTTTTTAAACCTTCCTTCTGATCGTTTTATTTCAGACTGCTTAGGTCTTGGGCATTATGAATAATTATTTGCAATTTTTCTTGTCTGCATAGTTCCTAGCTATATAGAAGTCTCCTCTCCTTTTCTTCCCTCTTTATAATTCCTACAGTCTATAATTTTGTCTGCATTGTTATGTTTTGTTTTATTTTTTTTTCCCCAAATGCATTACTTTGTATTCATCGGTATGGAAATTCAACTGCAATCTTATCACCCTGTCACTCAGCATTGTGAGATCCTTTTGTGAGTCTTTGAAATCAGCACAGAATTGACTATTCTGAATATTTTTTGTATTATTTATTCTGTTTTCCTGACCATTCATGAATATGCTGAGCTGAACAGACCCTGGGACAGATCTGTGAGGGACTTGCCTGGCAACATTCCTTCACTTTGACAAAGTTCTCTGTTATTATTTTTGTCTCTTGCATTTTATATGTGTATTCATCTGTAAGAGGATAGTTTGGATGGTCGGACTGTCCGTGCCTGTAATTGCACTGTATGGCTTCCCATCCATATTCTTCACATGCTTCTGCTCCAGCTGAGTTTTTTTTTTTTCCCAAAGGGAGATCTGCCCTGCCGATTACCTGGGATTGAAACGGGAGCAAGGCTAGTGGAGTTAGGAGCCTCTCAGAAAGCATAGAAGTCCCACTGAGAAAGCAGGACATGATGCTGTTCTCTTTCTTTCATCACCATCAGAGGAGAACAATTACAGCTACTACCATAAATGCAGGCTGTACTCGGTGCAACAGCAAGATGAGGGAAAGACCTGACTGGTCGTTAATTTATCCTGACAAGTGTTTGCATGAGAAAAAGGACTGGCAGCAGACTAAAAGCCCTGATTTATAAGGCTATTGATTAGTAGTGACCCAGTCAGGAAGAGCAATGGCAAACCGCTGCTTCAGCACTGCCAATAAGAGCAAAGTTCAGTGCAAACAATTCATGTGTGCATATTTATAGAATTATCCATACACTCATTACCATCCCAGGCTTCTATTCACATATGCATATATTACATCTATGCATTCACCAGACCAGACCCGTACTCTCTTATCCTTCATATTGATTAGGCTTTTACACACATGTTGAGACAGATGTACTAGATATACTTGTTTTTAGCTAATACATATTTATAAAGGCAGACAACCAAGTATGCTTGTATGGTCACAGTTTATCTTTGCTGCCTTGCTTTCCCAGGAATACAACACAGCTCTCTTCAAGATTACTTCCCTTTTTATTGATATCTCATCTTCCACACTGAAGCTGCTTCAGTCTCTAAAGTCCTTCAAATTATAAATATGTCTTAGCACTCCCTGATGTAGTGTAATATGTATGCATCTCATGCTCCAAGTATGAAATATTCACTTGGTCTACTTGGCTTGCTGTGCATGCAGTATTTTAATATTGCACATATCAAATTTTTCCAGGCAAATATTTTTTCATCACCTTAATGTTGGAGGACTATTTTCAGATGTACAAATAAGTTCAGTGTTTTAAAATCCTCATTTATACTAATGCTTTTGAATGTGACATGCAAACACAGTGCAAAACAAAATGTTCACTCTTTGCCTTTTCTCTGATAGCACAGAGAAATATTCTATTTCAAGTCCACTGAGGTGACTCCCTCAAATGCCTTCTCTTCTGATGAACTTTCATATTCTAAGAGGACAGAAGCCTGAAAACTGAAAATTCCTGACCAGTTGTACTGACAGGCTCTGTGTCTGAAGCTCTGCAATTCTTTTTCTCCATCTGTGCTGCATCTATCTATGTACATACAAAGCAAGGAAAAATATCAGGGATGCAGAACACAAATGTGTTGGAACCTGTCCTGGGTTCAGCAGTTGCAGTCAGTTTTTCTTCTCTTTAGTAGCTGGTGTTTTGACTTAACCCGGGAACAAGGCTGATAAGGCCGATGTTTTTGGTTGTTGCTGAGCGATGTTTGCCCTGACCAAGGACTTTGTGAGCCTCATGCTCTGCCGGGGAGGAGGGGAAGCCGGGAGGAAGGAGGGACAGGACTGTACTGACAGGANCCTGACCAAGTGTGAGCCTCATGCTCTGCCGGGGAGGAGGGGAAGCCGGGAGGAAGGAGGGACAGGACTGTATTGACAGGACCAAACTGACCAAAGAGGTATTCCATATCATAGCATGTCATGCCTAGGAGGTAACTGGGGGTGTTCCAGAAGGCCTAGTGCTCTCGGGGTGGTTGGAAGAGGTGGTCGGTCAGCACTCGGTTGGTGGGGTGTCGTGAGTTATCTGTCAGTGGTTGATGGGATGCTGTATTCTTTCCTTTTTTCTTTATTATA
>NDXB01017943.1:115047-127152 GCA_002631895.1 Agapornis roseicollis
CTCCCCCTATTGGAAGCAGGGGAGGGCAAGAAAGGGGGGTTGAGTGAGTGAACGAGCTGTGTGGTTGGTTGGGTTTAAACCACGACAGAACCATAGGAAGCCTTCTCAGTAATATCACCTCTCCTCATTTACACAGCTCATTCATATCAGTTGTTATTCATATTTATTATTTTCCTTCCTTTCTTTGCTTAGCTTGGCAATGCTCAGCTGCCCTGAGGCTGATGGCTGGGGAAGCTGGAGCAGCCAAGTGGAAAAGCAAGGAGCATAATGCCCCTCTGCATATCAAGTCTTCCCCTAACAATCCATTTGGCAGGGTCTTCTCCTAGGTTCCCATAACTAAGTGAAGGGTCTTCTTTCTGCTTCTCAGGTGAATCAGATCAGACTCCAGAGTCTTGATTTCTACTTGCCATAAAGTTTCTGAGCTTGTCTGGATGAGATTTAGCTGTTGGCAGGTGCCTCTTGGGAGATGTCTGCTAGAAGCAGAGGTCTGAAATCACAGAATGTAGTGTTCAGGAGCCATATCATGGACACTGAAGTCACCCAGAGTCAGCAGTGAACACAGCAGGGTGATACTCAGTGCAGCATTGGCACACTTTGCTTCTTTTGGAGTCACCATCAACATCTGGGACTGGAAGTAATACAGGTGTCAACACACTGTCTCTACAGGTTAGATGCATTGCCATGAATTTTTGCTTTAGGCACTCAGAAGGACCTCATGGTTTGCTTCTTTATGGTACCAGGGAGCTTTTGAGATGGATGCTGTAGGGTGCAAAATGAACTACGTCCTCCAGTAAAGAGAGTGCAAAGTAGGGAGGTCGTCAGCAGAGGGAAGACACAACACTGTGAATGCCATCAGCTAAGCAAGCCAAACTTTAGGTCTCTCTGTTAAATAAATAAATAAATTAGAGCTTTTTACTATCAAAACTCTCATTTGTACAGAAACAGTTCTGATTATTAGTATAAAGTTTACCCTGATCAAGGACTTTTCCTCATGGTTTGCCAGTGAGGAGGAGCACAAGAAGCTGTGAGGGAGCAGAGACAGGATACCTGATCCAAATTAGCCAAAGGGGTATTCCCTACTGCAGCACATCCAGCCCAGTACATAAACAGAGGAGTTAGCTAGGAGCCCCTGATAACTGCACAGGGATGTGGTGGGCATCAGTCAGCAGGTATTGAGCAGTTGTATTGTGTGCCACTTTTTTTCCTTGGGTTTGATTCCTCTATTTATTTCCTGTTAATGCTATTATTATTATCTTTATTTCAAACATTAAGCTGTTCTTATCTCAGTCTATGGGGTTTACTTTTTTCTGATTCTCCTCCGCATCCCATCGAGGGGAAGGGGTGAGTGAGCAGCTGCATGGTACTTAGCTGCCAGCTGGGGTTAAGCCACATCAGCTCCAGGCATGCAAGCAGTTCAAGTAAAGATGTCTTGATGGAAAAGTTTATGTGCATGATAAATCATGATAGATGAAATATGTACTTTGTGCTTTCCTGAGCATAAACCTAACAAAAAACCCCAAACCAACCAACAAACAAAAAAAAAAAAAAAAAAAAAAAAAAAAAACAACCCAGCAATTACTGGTTTGCTTTTTCGTTGAAAACCCATTGTATAGTAATGTCCCCTATTAACTATAGGTTTGACTAAAATTCACTGAGCTGCATGAACAGAAAAATAACCCGAAGAATCTTCTAAAGCATATTAGCTTTCATGCTAGGGAAAGTTCAGAGACAGCAGTATGGATCTTCAAATATGTGTTCTGAATGCTGCTGTGAGCACTTGTTATGAATAAATCCTGGATTGCACTTTTTTACCCCACTGCTACCCCTACAGCATGATAGGCTGGAGTGACGGGCAGCCATAACTTTTGGACTTCAGGCTATCTTACACTTACAATCCTTTCAACCTTTAGTAATCTCTGGGAATTGCTATTTGTATTTCTTAGTGTTGTCAGGGAGCCTCAGTTTCCCTAACTGAGAAAGGGTGTTGGGAAGAGGCAGTATTTAAATGAGCAACCAGAATGCAGCTGCAATACAGAATCTATCCCAGTTTGTAAAGTACATTCAGTGACAGTGACTGTTGTTTTGCAAAAGTCATTCTTGGTTTGCAGATAAATAGCACCACAAATTGATTCATATGTAAATTTGTCCCATGATGATACTATGTAGCAGAAAAGAGTATGGCTCTCTAGGGCTTGCCTTCTTCATTTCAAGGGGTAGCAAGTTCTTCAGTAAAGCTGGTGTGTTCAGCGTTTGCAGGAGTGTGAACAGAAAAAAGAGTGAGAAATCACATGAATTCCTGTTTTCCTATCAATTTTGTGCAATTGTGTGCTAGTCCCTCCAGCAGGTTAATAGCATATATCCCTGGAGGGGTAAAAGGGCATGTTTCTGTTAGAGAAATTTCTTTTAGAGCATCTGCACTTCAGAACTAACACTGTCCCCACCACTGTTTAATTGCTGAAGCTCATGCTCCAGAATGCAAAGCCCAAGCAGCACAATGTTTTTAAAACAATACAGACCCAGCTCTCCTGGGCTGAGTAATGCTATGCTTCTATCTGCAGGAACATTCAGTGTTTGTAATGGAAATGCTGATATCTTATCTGCAGTGACAATAACGAGGAACCGTGGAATGTGCCCAGGGAGCCCCTTTGTAGGTTTCAGAGTGAAAACAGAGGCACATTCACAACTGTAATCTGCTCAGGACAGAAATCTGCTCCTTGTTATCTGTGGGTCAAAATTTTATGTGTTTTTAATTGCCTATTCAACACACCTAACAATTAAGGCAAAATGATATCTCTTCTTTTGAAAAATGTCTGAACTTTACAATTAGAAGTAAATGTTCTCATTAATTGAAAGTGCAGCTTTATTTTCTGTTGATTTTTTTAATTATTATTTATTAAAACATTCCAAAGGCTTTTGAAATCCCATTAAAGGGCAAATGCTAAGGTATACTTTCACTACAGTCACGAAGGACAAGCTAGAGGGTCAGCTCAGCACCTGTAGGGCTCTTTAACCTCTGTATTTAGCATAAAGTTAGTGATGCTTAAATATGCTAAGCTGTGCTGGAGCATGACATTCATGTTGGACATCTTTCTCTCACAACAATCAGTAGCGCTCAGATTCTTGAGTCTTGGGACAATGGCCATTGCTACACTATGTATATGTTCTATCCAAGGAAATCAGTGTCAAGCCCTTGTGTGCTGCTGTTTGTTGAAGGAAGACTAAATATAACTGTACAGCATGCATAAGAAGATGCTTGGGGAACACCAAGAACTTTGGAAGGCCCAGAATATTTGGCACAGGGTCAGCAAATCCACAACTGGATCATAGAAATAGCCAAAACAGAACACAGAACTGCACAGGAACTGCAGTTGGTACTTCACATCAAGGTTGCAGGAGATAGGTATGATCAAGCCATTTTTCAAATGATTGTCTCATTCAGTGAGAGTTCCTATCTGTTGCTCTCAAGTCATGTGGGAATGTTCAAACTAAAGACAGGCAGGAAAAAAGTTGAGCTCAGATGAAAATGTTGAAGAAAATACATCTGGGGGATGGAAACACCAGGGCAGTCTTTATATGTCCTGAATATCTTACTTCAAATACATGGTATCTATAATATAAGAGACATCATGATTTTGATAGCAGCATCACATTTTCAGTGGAGGAACTGGGACATCTTCAGCATCCAAGCTACTCTGCCTGTCAGTGGATGCCAGGATTAAACATCAGTAAATGAAAGCAAGTCTCACCGCTTGCAAAGATCCTGCACTGGACCCTCAGAATCTTTCTTCACCCTTCAGCAGAGAGCTGGGGCCTGCAGAGGTGTGTTGACTTACATGCAAAGTCATTTTTCATCTTTACTTGTCCATGCTTTTGCAAATGGAAACAAATGAATATGGCCAGGCTTTTCTCCTGAAAACTCTCTGCCTTATACTTCATTCCACCTTTACATTACTAGATGCTGTTTCACAGAGCAGCTCTGAAGGAAGACACAAGGCAAATGCTTCGTTTAACACTGCTTGACAAAACGATCTCTCATGATCTCCCACCAGCATCCTTCTCATTCATTTTAAGTACAATGTAATTGCTGAATGTCTGACTCACCTTGCTGTCTTTCAAGTGCACTTATATGTGTACATTTTTAGTCATGACTTTAAAATGCACTGCTAAATGCTATCTGCTCATATGTCTATGTTACTGTGGTGTTCTGGCTGTTATGCCTGTCAGTCAAAGGGATGCTTAACCTTTTCTTCTGAGAGGAGAAAATAATGTGTGGTAATATTCATCATTCTGTGTGAAAGCAGTACTTGAAAACTATATGCGTGTGTGTACTTGTTCAAAGGTAATTAGATTTCATGGATCAGTCATAGAATCATATAATGGTTTGTGTTGAAAGAGGACTTGAAGAACATCCAGTCCCAACCCCACTGCCATGGACAGGGACACCTTCCACTAGACCAGGTTGCTCAAAACCCCATTCAACCTTGCTTTGAACACTACCAGGTATGGGGTTCCACAGCTTCTCTGGGCAACCTGTGCCAGTGCTTCATCACCCTCACAGAAAAGAGCCTCCTGATATCTTATCTAAAGCTATTATTTGTCAGTTTAAAGCCATACCCCTTTGTCCTGTCACTTCATGCCCTGTATGAAGTCCCCCTTCAGATTTCTTGAAGGCCCCTTTAGGTATTGGAATGTTTGTGTTGCTTCTCCTCAGACCTGGCAAACAGCTTAACCATTTGATCTGTGAGTTTTTCAGTGGTTCACTGCTGCTCTGACAAGACTCTGTATTCCCAGCAAAATACTGGAGGATTCAGACCCACTAGTAACAGGAAAGATGGAACTGTATTTGTAGTCCACATAAAACCACAAATATATTGTTTGAACTGTGTTCAGGTCCAGAGGCTCTCACCAAAATCATGGTCCTACTGAAGCTGACAGGGAGTGAGCAGCATCCCCAGAAAGTAATTCATCCTGTCTTAACAGCAGTGTCTGAGCAAGGGAATGTATTATTCTCAAGAGGTGCCTGTAATTATAGTGAAAATCTAGAAAACTAGCTGAGCTAAATAGTTAGTATTAGCTGAAATGAATTCCCATCGTGCTTGCTATATAATCACAGTGTGATTAATGTGTTGGAAAATACCCCATCTAGAAAATCCCATTTATTCTACAAGAGAAATTCATACTGATTCTTCTGACAGCTACCTTAAGATGGGATGAATAGTTCTATTTTGGTGCTCCTCTCCTTACCAACTGTTCAAGGAGCCCAAAAGTGGACTTTCAGGTAGCCAGAGTAGTGAGAGCAAGCCCAGTCTGGCGTGGTGAGTCATATTTGGCTACCTATTCCTTAGTTACAGTCTTTTTGTATAGGTTATTTTTCAACTTCTAATGAATGTTAGAAGCTTAAACATATTCACGGAATACCATAACATGTAATACAACATAATACATATAATTTAAAAATGCATGAATAACATTCCCTTAAAGTATTCCAGAACATTCCAATTCATGTTGCTATTTTGCACTAAAAATAGGTATCTTTAAAATCCATAGTTATTGTTCAATGTTGGGGAAACTGTAGGCCTAATTTGGACCTTAGGGACAGATTCTTGTCTGGTATAAATGGGTGTCTGATCCTGTGCCTTCAAGTGCCAGCTGGTTTGTGTTAACCTGCAGATTTAAATGCTTTTCAACACTTAGTACATGTAGTCCAATGCACAGGGCACTCAGGGGAAATCTCATTGGTACTGGTCTTCTGAGGTTACCTGAATGATGCAGTTTTCCATCTCAGATTTCCTCCAGGTAAAATATATCTGTCAGAAGCTTTCCTGACTGGGTTCCAAGGGACTAGTGGGAACCACATAAAGTAAACCCAGCTTAAGCAGTTTTTGTTCCAGCAGGGAGCTTTAAAAGACTAGGGCTTGCCTTGTTCCATACTACCTGATCTCATTTTCCCCAGCCTTCTCTCTTGGTGTAAATGAGACTTGATCTCAAAAACCAGAAAATGACTTTGTAAGAAAGTGATGACACAAAGTGTTGTTTGCATTAAAAATTATTAAAGTATGATGAGAATCTGGGGTAATCTTGCTACCTTCTAAGGTTTGAACACAACCTCAGATGAATTTATAGTAGCTCATTCCTATGTTCTATAATTCATATGGATTTTTAATTCTCCTTCAAGAAACATACTGCCTACAGTGATGTGGATTTTTTCCCTTATTTGTTCCCCCCTGCCATTCCCAAGCTGGTAAGTGGGAAAGAGGCATCTTTGAGACATATCATAGCAAATGCTATGTCTATATGTAATTTAGCCATGAGTAGTAGGATATGTCTGACTCAGTGTAGGACTGCGGTGCAGATAAGCCAGTTGACTGAAGCTGTCCAGGGTAATGGTGCGTGCTGATTTTGGCTGGGATAGAGTTAATTTTCGTCACAGTAGCTAATATGGGGCTATGTTTTGGATTTGTGCTGAAAACAGTGTTGATAACACAGGGATATTTTCATTACTGCTGAGCAGTGCTTACACAGGGTCAAGGTCTTTTCTGCTCCTCATCCCACCAGGGAGCAGGCTGGAGGGGCATAAGAATGTGGGAGAGGACACTGTTAGGATAGCTGAGCCCAGTTGAACCAAAGGATATTCCATACCCCATGACGTCATGGTCAGTGACAAAAGCTGAGGGAAGAAGAAGGAAGGGATAAAATTTGTGTCTTCCTAAAGTTGATATTTAAAATAAATCAGATACATCATGTCTTTTTCTCTCCATCTACTAGGCTAAGAGAGAGTCGTTCAACTTTACGATGTCAGTACTATAGAAGCCTGAAGTTGGCTACAGTAACATCCCTCACTCCGTATATCCCACTGGCAGATCACATGTGATAAGAGTTTATTGGGATCAGCCCAGTCATCATCTCAGCTCTTGTTAGGGCTTTGTCTCCTGAGATCATAAGTTGGCAATAGCAAATGACAGTTTTGTAGTTCCAGAACTACAGTGCAGCTGCTGATGGGAAAGAAAGAGTCAGAGTTTTTTTATGTGGGCATTCATTCTCCAACTTGCAAATCAGAAGTCTGGAGTTTTCATTCAGTTTGTCTCCGGCAGTTTTTGTCTCTGGCCTTTGTAGGGATTGGTCTCTGTCCCTAGGAAAAAAGGGTCTGAGCTGACATAGCCTGGTCTCAGGGCACAAAATCAGGGTTCATTTGGCCCAACTTCACATTTGCTAGGAAAGCTCAATGTGCTGTAGAAGTGGGTTGGGTTTATCACTGCAGGAATGTCCAGAGACAGCTTTAGATTCTGAAGCATGGCTGTGAACTCATCTCACTCTGAAACCCAGGAATGACCTGGGGGTTTCCATCTTCAGACTGGCACTGCTTCAGCCTTTCTTTGCCTTGACTGAGACACAGCTGCTAATCTTCAAAAATCATCAAAACTTGTCTTTTGCTAATTCATGGTCTGAAGGAGTTGCAGAGTCATTCATTATGAATTACTTAACGCTACTGTAAATCATGCTATTCAAGTGTCTTCAAGAAAACACTAATCAGTATAGGGAGATGACAGAAAGGAACTGTATATCACCACTAGTGAAAAGCCTAACAGGACAGTTGTCTGTGATCAGCTTGGGCCTAACAAGAAAGACCTGAATCATCACAGATCCATTCCCTCAGTCCATAGTGCAAAGGGGTGCAGAGGTCTATGAAGACTATTACCTTTTTATACGTTGATGGGAGCCAGGGATAAGTAAAGGTGATGGAAAGTGGCATGAGAGTGATGGAAAATGGTATTTTAGGAGAAAGAATTATAACTCCATCTTGGTTAGGCTTGCTGTGCCAAAAGATAGGTAAAGCTACCCTAAATGTGGGGGGAAAACACTGAAATACTAAGAAAATGGAAAACCTGAAAGTTACAAGCTAACATCTTCCAATTCCCATGTTTTTCTCTCACAAGATCTTTCCTTAGTGTTTTCTACCTTTTCACTTTTTCTTGGCAGATAGCTGTTGTATTTTACTACTCCCCTGTGACATCTTTGCATACAGGCATGAGTTTATTTTGATTTGTCTTTTTAATGATTTCTGAGTATTTGATTCTAATGGTCACAGCATGGTCTGAGGTAAGTGCATCTGAACTGAATGGTTGGTAATGTGGCTATAGTGACCTGAATCATATTAAGCGGTATTTTGGGAAACATTAGCCTGGCTCCAGACAAAGGTATCTTATTGGTAGGAAGGAAGTATTTAACCTAGAATTTTACAGTCTTGTTTCACTGGTTTGAGACTACTCACTATGTACAATAATGTAACAAGAAAACATAACAAAAATAACCTGTCCCCTGACAACCATCCCACTTTTCTGCCAAATGGCAGAGTTGTAATGCTTCCCTAGCACCATATAGTAGCAAATTGACGTGAAAGTATTCTCTTCGCTTATGATGCTAAATTTGTATTTTACCTGTATTATGGTTATGTTCTCTGTAAAGAACAGGGAAAGTGGTCCTAATTTTAGGACATCATGATGAAGATGGAGGAAAAATGCTGTTGCAAAACATCACTGGTGACCTACATTAGTAAGTCACAAAACTGGGGGGTGATTTCTCACCAGAGGGCAGTTTTCTCATTGGGTTGAAGGTGGCTGGGGTGTGTTTCATGGTTTACATATTGGGATGGAAACATTCCTGGTTTTGGGCATTTCCTGGTAGGGTTATGAGGATTAGGGCAGATCCATTTCTTTTTAAACTATTAGGCAAAGTTTCTTCTTCCCCACATTCTCGCTTGTTCTCATTTTCTTTACATGGTGAAATTCTTCCACTCCTCTCACATTTCTTTTCTCTGTGTTTCTTTTCCCTGTTCTGCACATCTGTTATTCTGCCTCTTCCTATCTAATTTCTCTTCCTACTTTCTAAAATCACATAAAATTCTCCTGCCTGGCCCCTTTCTTCTTTGTCAGCAACCCTCAGGCTCTCCATGTATTGATCTGTTATCCTGTATTTTGCCTTGTATTACTTTGTTGTCTTAAAAGTGAGGCTTAACCATGTAGGGGACATGTTTTCCCTGCACTGACAAAACACAGGGCAGTTTAAATGTTATGGACGTGTTTTGCAATACTAATGACCTAGAATGTTTATACAATAACTGGAGGCAAGTGTAAATTCTGCGAATCACAGAGATTTCTAATTATGTGGCTGCGGAAAAGACTTAATATTGATGGCAGTTCTGTTCTTTAGTGTACAATGTGAGAAAAGATGTAGCAGAGACCTGTTACAGATTTTGCCTTTTGCCTTACTCCACCCTTACCAACAGTAGTATCATTACCCAATTTTATCACAAATTTCTGAGATCAGAACTGCGCAGCATTTTACAGAGCATAAGTAACTTTGTAGCTATAGTATTATATGGCAACTATTAATAAAAAAGGGTGGAATCAGGAATAGATATATTTTTTAATATATTCACCATGTAGAAACGTAAGCTCTGAAGATTTTTAAAAAGCCTTTTCTTTTATTACAGGTACACGTTGACCAGCAATGGGCAGGCCCCATACTCTCTATAGAGTACAGGGAAATCTCACTGGCACCTTTACAGCCAGCTGGCCATGTGATGTGTAAATTCTGTCACACAATCAGTAGAGAGATCTTCAAATATGTGTTAGGAATAAATCCTTATAAAAAGCAGAGTCTCAAGCATTCAGCTTCTGCTAGCATCAAGTCCAAAGTAAGTTCCTGGGGCCACTCCAGAAAGCAAAAGACATCAGATTATCAGAATCTGTTTTTTATTGCCAGTTGAATTTCTAAACAAATTACTGAGATGTTTATGTTAACAAGCTGTTTTAGCACCCTGGTATAAAAAATGCAGTTTACACACATGCATGAGGGATGCACATGTGTATGCCCACACTGGCATGCATATATGCACCCCCACTCATACATGGGAGGAAAAAGACTGAGGGGATGTTTTGCATCATTACTCTCAAAGATATAGTAGAACAAATTCAGGGAGAAGTTAAGCTTTGTCTGCCACATTAAGTCAATGCACATTAAAGACACAATAAAGATGCAAAGACATCAATGAGCACAACACCCTGTGCAGGCAGAACTGACAGGCTGAGGTCTCTGAAATACATAATTTCTTCCCTTTCTCTTTAAAGATTTTTTCAAAAGTAGCAGTGAGCATAATTTACTGTCCTGGCAGGATATAAATTGTTTTCTGAGAAAAACACTGGGCTTTTGCTTACATATTTCATGCAACTGTGATTATAGAACAAAAGGGTTTAGGAAACTGGCCTCCTCTGATAGCATTCTTGTTGCCATTCATTTCCATTTCTTTGGTTTGTTACAACTGCAGAGATATTTTGTGGTTTTCATTTTATATCAATTAATGTTTATTTTCTAATTGAAACAAATAAGTCATATGAAAGTTATTCCTTTTAAAGAAGGTTCCTTACCCAAGTTTCAGGTATCTTTCAATTTCCTCTCTAAGCAATCAATCTTCCCATGGTGCTCTTAGATCAAGACTGGCTGTCTTTAAGGGGAGGTTATGGGATCATCACAGCTGGGTTTTTTTTGGTGGTTTTGTTTTGGTTTAGAAACAAAAGACAAGACGGACAAGCTTGTGTCAAGGATGGCAAAAGTCCCCCTGATTCTACATCTAAGGGTCCCTCCTAATCTTGTTTTCCATGATTCCATGGCAAACCATGACTTCATCAAAGAAATTCCTGTATGTAAACTATGAAATTCTGAATGTTAAGCAAGCTTACTGGTCTGAGCCTTGACAACCTAGATAAAGAGAGAGAGTCTATGTTTAGAAAAAGGTTTGGATAAGTGCTCTACAGTGTCTTCCTTGTGAACTAAGTCCATCTTTGTTGTGAACTTATTGAATAAATTACTTCTCTCCCCTGGTCCATAAAACTGTTACAACAGCAATTTCTACAAAAGATGCAACACTGTGAAAAAGCCTGGCCACTTACACTTCTAGGTCAACTGGCATGTTCAGTTTTGTACAGTTCCCTGCACCTCCAGCTGTTTCTTAGGTGTGGTTAAAACCCTGCTCAAATATCTTTTTGATATCTAATGAATCTGATGTTGCTTTTTTACCTATGTTCTTCATAATTATTGATTCTTTTTGTTAGGATGTGGGGTGCCATTACATTTTATTGCTAATTCTGAAGTTGAAGACTTATCTTCTACTTGATTCATGAAATTTTTATAACAGTGCCCTTGGATGGATAATTTAGAGCTGAAAACTCACACAACTCTGTCTGTTTTACTAATGGATTGGGTATTTAGTGTCAGTACAGATTCAAGAATCTTTTCTTTTAAGGCAGCCAACAGGGAAGTCAAATACATACTTTTTATTATCCCCAAGCAGTGGTAAATCTTGGAAATAAATTCCTGCTGAAAGAAGTATCTATGGCATGGAATCTACACATTTTCTTAATCTGAGTTCTTATTAAAACTTATACAATGCAAACATATTGTAGGGAGAAGTTCCAAAAAAGCAAATCAAGCTCTCACTACAGACAACCCCAAAGCCATTAACAGTTCTTTCTGCCTTGACAAAGTCATAGAATAAAATCCCTGCTTGTAAGAACTTCCCCAGATGCAAGATATCACCACAACAACAGTATGGCTTTTCTTCAATAACCTTGTGTTCAGAGAAGATATGAATATGCGTGTAGCAGGGTCTTTCAGTCCCTCTCAGAGTAAGAACAGAAGGCTGTGTTCATGCTATGTAAGTAGGCAAATAACTTGCCATTGTTTGTCACTTTATGAAAATCTGAACAGGCTGAACTTGGGGGTTTGTGGATTTTCTTAACTACTTTGGGGTCTATTCATCTGGGAGATAACTATCTTTGAGCTCTTTACGGGAAAATACAAGTCTTTGTTGGGGATGCTCCACAGTCTCAAGAGTTTTATTTGGGTTTTCCTGCATAATGAATGGCAGTGAGGAAGGCTGTGTTGAGAAAGTCAAGGAAAATCTTGCTTTGCTAATTCAGTACTTAAAGAATTTGTTTGTTTTGTTTTTTTTTTTTTTTTTTTTTTTTTTTTTTTTTTTTTTTTTTTTTTTTTTTTTTTTTTTTTTTTTTTTTTTTTTTATTGTTTTTTATATTGTATTTGTGAGTTTTT
>NDXB01017943.1:127215-162884 GCA_002631895.1 Agapornis roseicollis
TTTTTTTTTTTTTAAGCTGAAAATTTGATTCATCACGAATGCAGAGAAAATGTAGTTAGAGGGTGTAAGCTTCTGACATAGTATTTTGTACAGTACGCAGCCATCCATGGGGAAATGTAAGGAAGGTCCGTTTTTGTTCCACTTATTGGTTTTTCCTCCTTGGAAAGATTTTTGATGATAAATGTGTTTAAAAATCCATTACAGCTGGTACATTGAGCTGTTTTCAATTGGAAAAGGGGAAAACAGCAGCATAAACAATTTTATATTTCAAATGCAATTCATGCTGAAACATTCTGCTGCAGCATAATTTACACTGCAGACAGATTGAAACAACTAATGCAAAACTGCTTTGTTTTAAAATATTGGTATGGATAAAAAATGTATTATTCAAGGGAGGTCTTTGGACTAGTACTGAAACAGAAAATAATGTATGCAGATGGTCTTACATATATATGTGAGAAATTTGAAGAAGCAGTAGCACATGGGACATAGCTGTGATCTCATCAGATGCTCTACAGGGATGCTGCCTAGCTTGTAAAGTTTATTTTTCTTTCTTTCTCTTCCACTTACAAAGGCCCTGGTAAATATTTTCCATCTTTTATCCTCTTCTCTACTGACCTTATTTAATCTTCTATTGCCTCTTCCTCTTTAGACATCCTAGATAAGAATATGGTCATTTGTCAGCTTACTTACACTTCTATTTTTCCTGTGTAGTAACACTACTTTTGAGCTCTTCATCTGCAATCTGTCTTAAGTGGCCACAAGGGAGATATCGTCTGTGTTCCCTACTTAGACCATATCTATGCCTCGTTAGAGTGGTTTTTTGGACTGCTTGGAAGGTGTTTGGGACAGAGGCTTCTCTGAGGCCTCTGCATCACACTCATTGATCTGGAAGGAGCCAGTGTACAGGTCTCCTTTGTAATATGGTGGACATTGCTTCTTACGGAAAAGCTTTTCCTGCAGCTTCTATGTGAAGTCCCATCATCAAAGAGTTTAAATAATCTTGAGTATCTTGTGTTTGCTCCCAATGCAAACACAGTCCTGTCCATCAAATGAATGGAGTAGGTGGATGTTCTCCATTTCAGAAACAATAGCGACCTACACAGTTGTGGGGATCACTGATTGCTGTAGCACATCTCATAAGTGGAAACTCAACTGCAATGACGCATTATATTTCTATCCTAGAAGCAGCTAGACCTGTTGCACCCTTTTATTTTTAAAGCAGCGATCAACAGCACTTTATTTTGCAGCTCACACACTTCAAGCAGAAAGCATCGAAGTGCAGTTTGTACTTGGTGCCTACTTACATTAAATCTTTAGCTCATAGCTCATGGAAAATGTGTGTTAGTTGTTGGTGAGGATTACATCATGGTAGATTCTGTTTGGTCAGAAAACAAAGAAAATGTGTCTGCAGGAGTCTACAGTGCTCTCCTCCCTCTCGAGGGCAATATGCTGCCTGAGGGGCTTTCTGGCATTGCTTGCTACCAGTGGAAGTAGCAGCATCAGGGTTCAGGTCTGGCAGAGAGACTGAAGCATGATGGTAACTGCAGTCTGCTGCTTCCTCTGTATGGCTGCCACTACATCTGATCCCCCTTACCTAACACCCATCACCAAGCACATTTCCATTTCCATTCCCAGCACATACTCAGTATTGAGAAAGGAGCTGGGATTTGTCTTCTACATCACAATCATCAGGCCCAATGTTAGCAAACTGTCAGGGCTGATGCATGCTGGTGGCTCTCTGTAGAGAACACTTGGGCGTTGTGGGGGACCCCTAGGCCATGATGGGGCAGACCTGTGGGGAACTGGAAGCATCCTTGAATCCTAGGCATCAGTCACCTCAATGGAGACAGGTTGACAAGTTTATGATGCTTCAGCAAAAAAAAAAAAAGCTGCATTTTTGTATTCAGTTCTGCTCTGGGAGATATGGAAGGCATTTGCCACAGGGCTGGCAGGTATTTTTCAACCTCTTCATACTCAGCAGCTGTAGATAGACAAAATCATCTTAAACCCTACAGCCTTTCTCTGCACTTGGGCAACATTCTGTGTTCATGATTAAATCAGCAGGAGGATATGCTCCTTGGGACAAAACTTACAGTGACCCTCCAAGGGAAGCATCAGACATTTCCCTCTGTGGTGCCCTGAGTTTGAAATTTTTATCTCCTGTCAATAAACAGCAGCCAGAGCTTTCTGATCATTTGAGATGCTCAGGGCCAAATGAAACCACTTGCTATCATAGTCAATTTTGAGGCTAAAAATATGACGCCGGTGCTTTAGACAGAAAAGTTATGGAGCATGCCTTAGAAGTGATCCATAACTGTTGCCATGTACTGACATGGGATGAGCCCAGGCTGGTGTGAATGAGGGGTTAACAATTTCAAACTGTGCATAAAGAGAAAAGGATAGCTGTTGCAAGGGACTACAAACCTTATGTGCAAGGAGATGTCTCTGTCTCTGAAGTCAATATTGCCATATTTGTAGATGACTGAGAATCTTGTGTTAGCCTTTCTTTTGCTGTGTGAGTAAGAGACAATGTGGACTAAAATACTGGAGAAAAATATCAGTAGACCTAGAAGGAAGCAAGTATATTTAATTTCTGACTTTGAGAGAATTGGTGATGGAAGGAACATTTCAGAGCAAAGACTGAAAAGGGTGTTAAACTATTGCATCTCCCTGGTGTGATTTACTGTATGTTTTTCTTTCACTTTTTCAGACACAGGAACTTCATGTCAGGTGACATTTTATATAAAACCAGATCTCAGTAAATAACCAGATAAGGTTGAGGGAGGCTTTTATTATCAGCAATGTCCACAAGTACCTTTATTAGGCATGGTATTAGTTGTAAAAGTGCTCTTTATGAACACCTTAAATTGGCATGTTCTCTAGGATCCTACTGATGTGTAGATATAATCTATCTTTGAGCAGTAATTGTGAAGCTCACACAATGGTATTAACATGTAGACTGTGCAGTGCGACTGTAAATGCATTTTACTGCAGCAGAAGGAATAGCAGGTTGGTTTTGAAATTGAGCTAAAATATAAAAAAAATAAAAGTAATTTTTTTTTTTTGTTTTTTTTTTTTTAGATATTACAGGCTGTGATTTTGGAAGTTCTCAAGAAAACAAGATCAAGCACCTGGACCCTCTTTAGCTAAATCTTTTATTACCATGAGATAAATATGTTGATTCATTCTCTTCAGTATCTGTGTTCAGATTTTCAAAACCAGCTAGTTATTTCTGGCACCACAGTTTCTAGTTTCCTAGTTTGTTTTTTTTTTTTTTTCACTATCCAGAGACCTATTTTTGCAAAAAGACACTTGAGATATCAAGCATCTTCAATGAGAATTAAATTGGATATGCAAAATCCTTAGTTATTTGTGAATAATTCACGTCCAGATAATTCTAAAGTAAATATCCACCATTTATCTATATCAGAATCAGTTAATGTCAGAGAAACATTTTAAACTGATATCAATTCATTAATGTTTTACATGTATGTGAAAGGAAGGAATAAACTATTCATAATGTCTACTTTGGACAGAACGTGATGGGATTAAATCCAGCGGTTTAGCTTAAATATGAAGAATAGCTTTATAGTAGCAAGACAGCACTTGAATAGTTTATTGAGGAGGCTGGGCAACTTTTGTTTGAAGTTCTTGTGAAAAGCTTATATATTTGCTAAGAATGATCTGTTAGATCTGATCCAGCTTTGCAGAAGATTTAGTGTGAGGTGTCCCTGCTTATGGCAGGGGGGTTGGAAGTAGATGATCTTAAGGTCCTTTCCAACCCTAACTATTCTATGATTCTATGATTCTATAAGATTTGACTAGGTGAGCTCACACGGTACTTTTCAGCCTTTTTTTCTGTCATTCTGTTAAGATACATATATATATGTCATACTATATGATACATGTATTCTGAACATCATGCATATGATGTGACTGATTCTATTCCCAGATATGCACATACACAGGGTTCGCAGACCAACATATATTGATAGTTTACAGACGTGGCCTACTGGATGAGTATTTGGATTTCTAATTTTTCCCACTGTCAAATGAAAGCCTAATCAGGGTAGTAATATTGAATGGCACTGTATTTGCCAGGTTGGCAAGAGCAGAGCATATGCAGAGGTTTTGCTAGAGCCTGTTCTGTTTCAGCCCCAAGAAAAGTCTGCAACGGCGCCACAAGGTGGCAGATGAGCTGCAAAGATGACAGATTAATAGCTGCAAAATAAAAAATAGATTGCAAATGATGAGTTAAAACAAAACAAAACGAAAGCATTAAAGATGGAGTCATTGCTGTGCTTTTGGGTGCATCCTTAAAATAACCATCAGTGCTTCCTATTATGTAAACAAAGTAAATCAAATACCCCTGTCCCTGTTTCAACATGTTTGAACTCTAATTGCATCCTATGGTAACTGAATCAACCATGGCCAGTTTTTGGGTAAGCTCCTTGTCTTGGGCATTATTCCAAAACATTTGCTGTATTTGGTGTTTCATCAATGTTCAGACTGAACCAGTTCAAGCGTGAATTAATTTTTATCTGATGCTTTGGAACTGTAGTGAAGGAAAACAAGAGCTTCCTTCAGACTAGACCTGCTTCTTCAAATACCTTTACATATCTGATGCTTGTAGCAGAAAAGAAAGGAGTGATACAAATTTGGCAGCACCTATTTTCTGCAGTTCAGAACCAATAATCAGAAAGAGTGAGCAGGGGATCCACTTCTGGTCTGAGTGATGTGTCCAATGTCTGTTAGATACATCTGAACAGTATGATCTTCTTGAACTACAAAAAGTCTATTCTGCATGACTCACAACCAAGCTCAAAATAATTCCTCCTGAGCTGCTTTTGCTTTGCTGTCAAGATGGACTAAATTATAAGTACTGTCTGAACCACTCCCTACCTCAACAAATAGGAACCAGACAGGAAACATCCCTAGCTAGCTCTTATTAATTTCATTCTTTCTCAGACTACACAAGTTAAACCCCATCCTACACCTTGAACACATTAAGGGAAATTAATAAACTTCCAGGATATTTCTTGCTGCTTTAAAACACTACTTCAATTTTCAGATGCTATAAAGCCCCACAGCCTTCACAGAGAACCTCTGTCATTGTGTGCCTGGTCAATATCCTCTGTCCTGGTCATCCTGGGACTGAGACAAGGAAGCTCTTGTATGCCATGATGTGTGTACTGTCACAGGGATGCTCAGATGATGAATGCTCAAAAGAGGCTGTTTTAGCCCACCGTTGGGGCTTCAGTGATCATACTGATGATACCCGAGAGCCTGTGTAATGGGCAGCACTGCAGATGTCTTGGCCATTTGACACCTTTGGGTTGATCATCTCCCCTCTTTTCTTTGCAAGCACTGTTTTACTTGTTTTTTTTAAAGAAGACCATGTTCTTCAGACTCTTCTCCAAGACTGATCCGATCCTGTTCTTATAAGTGCAATTTGAGGCACGGAGTAGCTTTCAGACAGTGACAGCTGCTTGCTAGCAGTAATAAACCTAATAGGAACAAAGACATGCTGCCAGTTAATGGAAACATTAATAACAGTTCCACTGCTTTTGTAGTTTTAAATGATTTTACTGAATAATTAAACAGCAATTTATTGTTTCTGTTTGAAAGCAGTCCTCTCACTCTTCAGCATGTTTTTGTTATGTTGCTGATTTTCCTGTGTTTGATCTTATGTCTCCTATAGGAAGGATATAAAATGAAGTGCTTTTAAAATGTAAGGATAGGTGAACTTGCTGCCTGTGTTCTTATGAAAGGCTTTGCAATTATATGAGTGAATCTTCTGTCATAAATAATTCAGCCAGTATTAATTAAAAAATCTTGCTTAGTAATCACTGGGTTCCAATCTTCTGTTTATTAGTCTTTGTTCTATTACAATAGTCTTTTGTAAGTTATTGCCATTAAAGGAGCTTTCCAAGTATATTACAAAGGGATCAAGTGACAAAGTGGCTGAAAAAGGATTGCTGTCAATATTTTTTAAAGGTTTTTCCTGTTTCTATTACTTTTCATACCTCATTGTCTGAAGAACAAGAATAGCCGAGTTTTCAGAGTGCAAATGAGAAATGTTCACAGTGCTTTATGTTTATTGTTGGTTATGGTGGTTAATCAGAACAGTTAATGATTAAGTTAATCAGAATTCAGCACAATTAAGAATGCTTTCACACTTTCTCTGTTTCAAAGGGTAAGCAGGTATGAGTAGCTTATACCTATCAACAAATCCATTCTGTTATTGTCACAGAAGGAAAAGACGAAAGATATTATGAGATTGTCCTGGTTTCATCTGGAATAGGGTTAATTTGCTTCCTAGTAGCTAGTACAGTGTTGTGCTTTGGCTTAAGTCTGAGAATAAAGCTGATAACACACTGGCGTTTTAGTTGTTTAGCAGTGCTCACATTATCTCATGGACTTTCAGCTTCACACACCACCCAACCAGCAAGGAGGCTGGGGCCACAACAGGCTGGGAGGGGATACAGACAGGACAGTTGGCCCAAACTGTTTACACCATGCAACATCATGCTTAGTATATAAACTAGGGGTAAATCTGTTTGGTGACTGCTGCTGAACTGGCTGGGCATTGGTTGGTGGGCGGTGAGCAATTGTATTGTGCATAATTTGGTTTGTATATTTTATTATCATTATTCATGTTATTATTATTTTTAATATTTCATTTCCTTTTCTGTTCTATTAAACTGCTTTTATCTCAACCCATAAATTTTGATTTTTTTCCTCAATTCTCTTTCCCATCCCACTGCAGGGGACAGGAATGATCGAATGTGGTGTTTAATGGCCTGCAGGGTTAAACTACAGCAGAGATACAGATTTCTGGAGTACCTAAGCTGAACAACAAGAATGGTAAGTTCCTGGCCTTCAGGTGGTGTAAGGATCTATGCTTTGATACGACTGGCTTTGGGGGAGTCAAGGGTATTCAGTACATTGCAGGTATGTGCACAAGTTCTGAAAGCATTAACAGAAGAGTATAATGTCTCCTTGCTGGAACTGGCACAGCAGAGACTGGAAGTGCTGATTTTTCTAAGCTGCAGTACTTCACTAATGAGATAAAACAATTTGATTCATGTAGTGTTTGTTCACTCTTCTCCTTTGCATTTCCCAATTTATCTTGGTTAGTTATTTCTGTCCCTAAACAGTGGTTTCAAGAAAGCCTCATCACTGCAAGGAATGTGTTTTTCATAGCTATCACAAACCTCATAAAAATCAAATGCTCTTTTTCAATCAGCTCTTCTGATATTACTCTTCAAAAGTGAACTCACTGGGATTTGCCATTCACTGAATTGTTTTCTGAAGGGTGGAATGACATATATTATTAGCTTTATTGACCACATCACTTTGAGTATTTAAAATTTTAAGCAGCAGTGAAATGACAGTTAAGAAGTTGTGAGGAGTGCAGGGTTTGTTAAGCCTTCTGGACATTCTCAGTCTCTTGAATGTTTCAAATGTTGAAAATGTTCAAATGTTCAAAACCAAAATGTTTCAAATGTTGTCTGACACCCTGAATTAAGTCAGTATTTTTTCGGAAAAGCTCACACAGAGAGATTCTTTGCATAGGAGTTATTTGCATAGGTGTCTGTGTTCTTTACAGACACCAGAGTCAAAACAAGAGACTCATAGGTTGTTCTTCTCATCCTAAAATAATTTAAATGAATCACATCCTTGAAGCATCCAATTATTCCTGCTGACCATAAAGAGATACTGAAGTATTAGTTTGGCAGTTGATATCTTTTCTGTGGATATTTAAAGTGAGATAAAATTCAATGCTTAGACTTTGTGAGATGAAGCAGGAGGACTTTATAACGTAGCACTGGAAGAACTTACGTGGTGTAAAGCTAGATTCATTGTATGAGTCAATTGTTGAGTTTCATGTAGTACCTAAATCAACATAATGATTACAGTATCAGACTTTTTGCCTATTTATAGTTATAATACTGTGATTAGCAATAATGTTATGCCATATTTGCAATAGTAATATTATGAATATGACTTGAGAACTGAAATGGAAAAGCTCTGGCTTGGTAATAGCTGTGGCTGAACATTATCTCCATTTTATAACCTACTGTATGTTACTTACACACTAGGGTAAATGGATGCAATACTTTGAAAGGAAGTTTCTTCTGCCATTACAAGCCTGCACTGCATATGAATATTTGTCTTGTTGATAGGCAATGAAATGGAGTGAAGACAATACCAGAAGATGGGGATAACAATCATGTTTCTTGACAATTTTAGTAGAAAATATCTTGAAAATTAGGTTATTGCTAAATTTAGGAAACATTTGCATTCCTACAACTGCCTACTTAGAAATGAAGGCATGAATCCAGGAACTTGTGGCATATTATAGCTTTGGTAACTGCTACAAGAGAAATATTGAAGAAGGCATGTTGAAGAAGATGATGAAGTAAGAATATGTTCCCACTGATCCTGGAAACCCATACATATCAGAATCTGTCATTAGAGAGCTTTTCTTGTCTCAAACTTCCATTTGTCTTTCCTGTAAGGAACCTGCAAGATAATATTCATGGTATATTGTAACAGAAGAAAGCCTGACAAAGTTGATTAGCTGCAGTTAGCCTTTATATAATTTATATCGGTGTCCTGAAATTAATTTTGTGTCCTTTGGTATTGTATTTCTGTTTCTTCTAGTGACAGACTGTACAAAAGAGGAAATTTTCACAGTTATAGGGTATGTATGTTGCTTTCTTGTCTATGGATAGCTCCATTTTGCAGTCAATAATGTTTCATTCAGGAAAAGCTCTGCATGATTACTCTGTGAGTCATTTTGTACAACACTGATAAGATGTTATCAGCAGCTGAATCTAATATATTGTTTTTTCTTTTCAAATCTTACCTACAGTACAGACCAAAGATAAATGTCAGTAGAAAATGTGTACATTTGATGGACATGTTCTCATATAAATCTTTATTATCTAGTGTTTTCTGTATTAGCATTACAGCTTTTGGTCAAAATCTCCTCAGATTAGATTTTATAATACAGGAAAAGGACTAGAAAGTACAATATTCTTCACTCCAGTATAGCTGACCACTTTTCAAAATGCAGTGATACCACTTGCAACTGACTTCTGCAACAGGACTCTTCCTCTGGGAATGTTGCTGGACAAAGATGCTGGGAGACAGATTTAGACCTTGCCTGGGGCTGACACTATGTTCAAGTGGTACCAAACAGCCCATGTCCATAGTGACAGGTTCTCATACTCTCAAAAGTGATCTACTGGGAGTGGCCAGCTGTGCTCAGAAACCTTGTAAGGTTCTGGGAGAAACTGGTCAAATCTGCCCTTGGAAACACTCTGAAAGTGTACCAGGATGGGCAACATTTCAAAGTCTGGGAACATTACCTGACATTTTTCAGTTTAGTAGTAGCTATATGGCTTTTGCAATAACCAGAGTTATATATATTTTGATATCACAAATGGCAATACTCACAAGCTACCTCTATCAGCAAAGCTTAGAGTTATGTGCCAGTTACATATGCTGCCAGTAAAAAAGAATTGGTTTTATAGTCTCTGAGGTTGAGGATTAGAGGAAGAATACAGGATTCAAGAATCAGGAATTAAATTGTTCTATTAGATATTATCTCTTTTAGACAAATGAGTCTAAAAGCCCAAGTTCACATTGTTCCTCAGCTGCCTCCATACACAGATACATCTGCCTCACTTCAGACGTGGCTATTGGTGGGAATTGAATCCATGACCTTCAATACCAAAAGAGTAAGACCTGAAAATTGGTGGAAATTAAATCCATGACCTTCAATACCAAGAGTAAGATCTGAGCCAAAAAATAAGCCTTTTATCTGTACAAAACCAGTGGACTATTACAGACACTGGGGTTTGCTGTTAGATGAAGACATGATTATACACTAAGCTAGCGTATTATTACACTTTCATTTCCTCTGCTGAAAGGTCTATTATCCTCTCTGTGAGCATGATCTAATGTCTGTTGAAGTCAGTGTGAGCTTTTCATTGAGTCTAATCAGCTCTGAATAGTGATCTAAATGTGTGAGCCTGTTCATACCAGCTAGAATTAGACAGAGGGTAAGAAGTATGAAGAGGTAATATTTAAATACCTACCTATCTATAGATCTACCTCTATATACATCTATTTTCCATGCAAACACTGTTTTGGATATCACAGAATAGCTATCTGAAGGTTGTAATACAATGTGTGAATGAATCCAGTTTAAATATAATCAAGGCTTTGTAAAGGGCCATTTGGGTAAACCTGACAGATAAAGAAGATTTGTGGGTGAAAGGAAAAGAGGAGATGGAAGTTCTCAGGGGTAAGCCTTCCAAAGAAGAGAAACTGAGACTTCTGTTGCTCTGAATAACTTGGCTATCCTAGTTCTGATAGACACTTCCTCTTGCACAAGTTCTTTATAATTAGCATGTATTTGCTTGAGGTTTGTTTGCTACTATTTCTTTCTCTGTTACTGGAATGAATATTTGTGTGTGTGGTTTTTTTTTTTTATTTTATTTTATTTTCCTCCCTCTTAGTATTTTTCTCAGGTATTTTGGCCACTAATTTCATCACAGTTCTAAATAATGTATCAGGAGCAGGGTACTCATCTCAACTGATTTTAGCCATATAAAGTAAGTCATCTGGTTTAGGTAAGACGTAAGAGCTTACCCTTTAATCAATGGAAAGTGAAATAAACTCCACATAAAAATGTATACCACACACCTTAGGCACTAAAGATGAGATGAAACACTTATTTAAAAGATGCCTCTCAGTTTGCAGAAGTCTTATGGGCCACTTATGTCTATGAAAGGTCACATACTGATTCTCTGCCTCTATACTTGTGAGCTCCTGGGTCTTGTTCTACCCTATAAATATCTAATTCATATATAATTGAACAGCTCCTGTAGGTGATCCTACCTGAGCAGCTGCATCAGCAAGCTGCTTCATATTTACTGCTTCACCATGCACCGAGTTTCACCATGAAGGCCTTAAGCCCATACAACAATGAGTGTGACACTAGTCATTAAAGGCTTGTTCTCAAAAAGTAGAGTAAGTCTAATCAAAAATCCATTGGCAGTGAATAAGTACTCTGAAACTGTGCAAATAATACAGAAGATTTTTCCATCTTTTTAATCCCAGACCATCTGAAATAGGCCCCAGAGTCTCAATATCTAATTACTGTTGCCAGAAATTGTTGACAGAGGCCAGTGCTCTTAAAAGGACAAGACTGGAGATTTAGAATGGTTTTATATGGCAGAAAAAGGGTGTTCAGTCATCTTCAAGTACCTGACCTGAATCTGTAAGGTTTACTACTCAAAAGTTTGTCTAGCACTTCATCCTATGACTGACATTTGATAGGCACTGATATTCACAAAACATTTAAGAGACCGGCATAAACTGTATGCAGAGCTTTTCTGCTGTATGTATCCCTTAGCTTCTTTTAGTCAATAGTTTAGGTAATTTCTGAGCAGTAGGTTTCTTACGTACTATTATGTTTAACAGCCAGTCTCAGTCCTCTCCTCTGGTGTTCAAGTTAAATTTTCCAGCAGAGTAAGAGATTTTCTAATGTATTTCTTTCTTGATAACTCCACCTTATTTGCATATATTCTCATGACAATTCATTGATGAGCAACTAAGTTAGACTATAAAAGGAACTGTACATGATACAGTTCTGCCTACACCTCAGATCTCCCCATTTTCATCCACTGGTATAACTGTACAATTACAGATCTTTGTTGTGACAGCCAAAACTTCCATTTCCACCTGTGAAAATTATTCCTGTTGGAAAGCAGGCAAAAATGTTATCCTGCAAATTGTGGTTGATTGCCATAAAGAGTCCACCCAAATGGAACTGCAGTTGTGCAGTTACGGTAGCAGATGGATCTACAAGTATAGATGGATAGACAAGTGTGAACTATAAATCAGTAAACATTCTCAGCAGACTAGCTATTTCAGCCACAATTATTTATTGTAGTGGAGATTAACATACTTTTGATGGGTGTATATAAAAGGTGACAGGCTATCCCAACAGAGAGCATTGCATGGCATATGATTGTGGGTTGTATACTGCTGGGATTAAATTTTCCTTTGCATCATACTCATAGAAATACTGACACAGCTAAAATTTTCCATAGGTTGTCACTGCCAATAGGGAAATCACCTGGCCAGTATTATGCTGTCTGTAAATAAAAATATCATAAATCAGCCACTCTCTTTTTAAATAGAAGAGTATATCTTAGTAGTGATACAGTGCTGACAACTCTGTGTTCCCTGAAAGCTTCACAGGTGCTTGCATCCAAAATTCTCTGCAGAGAGTAGAAATAATTTTCAAGGATTTGGGGCCAGGCTTTCTTGTTTTCCCTATCATCCCCTGCATCTTCCAATCAGCTGGCATCAATATCAATTACTGTATTGCAGGGAATGAGAATGCTTTTTATACGTTATTATTGGCCTATAAGTCATATTTTGATCAACTGAACCTGGAATCTCAAAACAGAGACGAAATCATGTGTTACGTAGCAAGAATATAGGTGCAGAATGGGAAATACTGGTTTGCGTCTCTTCTATTTTGTCCTACCAGAGTAGAAGGGAGTGGCCATGGCACAAATGCAGAAACCATCTCCCTGAGGACCTCCATGTTTCCATAGGCCCTGCCATGAGACATGTCAGAGAATGTGTCTCCATCCTGCAACTCTTTCCCACTCTTCTCCTATCACATATCTAAGTGTGGGTTGCTACTCATCATGTGGTCTGAAGAGGCAGAGGTACAGAAAGTAAGGCTGGAAGAGGAGGCTAGAAGACACATTGTCTGGAGGTCCACGCCATGTTTGCATGGCACAAACTGTGTACCACCTTGATGCACTGAGCTAGAGGATGTTTCTCTTCTCTGTAGCATCTTCTGCTTGTTCCCTATGCACCTAGAGTAGCTTGGATTGTGACATGGCTACCACCAAATCTGTGGATGAACATTGCTCTTTTGAGAATTGCATTAAGTTTCTGCTGTGGAGAAACAACCTATTAATTAAAGTTTCTCCAGTAACAACATGGCATCTCTAAGGAGCTGGTTTAGACAGGAAATGAGGATGAAAAGGACGGAAATATAATTTAGGGCAACAGTAATTTTTTTTTACATTACCATTTTGGTGCACTTAGCAGGGGTGGGCAGGCTGTCTGATTCCATTTAGATTTGACCTAAGGACCTCAGTAAGCCTTAATATCAGTGGAGACACGTAGGCCCTGCTAAGGTATGACTCATCTCCTGAAAGCAGACATCTGAGTAAGATGAAGTTCCTAGAAGTGCCTGTTTCTTTCCACTGACCATATAGGTCAGATATAAGTGCTCATATTACGCATATATAAAGATGGTGGCTGTGAAGCCTCCTGTAAAGACACTAGACTCAGTAAAGGAAAGCACTTTCTACCTGCCCATCCAAGTATAAAAGAAGCTAATCAATTACATGATTAAATATTTTGGGCAGGAAATATCTTCCTGACATGCTGGTGCAGGTACAAGTCTTTGAATGGCAGTAAGGGCTCTCAGTAATATCAGAAAAGAAGTAATAATTATCTATGTATCTTATTCTCTTTGTGCACATATTTAATTTCTGGTGAGATGTGGATGCTCAGCATTTTACAATATGGAAACTCAACTTCTACCCTGAGATGTGTCACAGAGTCTTTGAAGTACAACTGACATTAAAAGACAGTTAAAATAAAGAAGTGTGATTTGGTAACTGCTTAACTATTCTGTGTGTAATTAGCTTTTATCAGTTTAGCAGATTATGTTTCCACATGAAATTTTATTGGCTACAATATCTTTATTACTCGAATCAAATAGGGTCTGGTTTTTTGAATCTTATTTTGGTCTTGCAGAGATACTTAATTTTATTAGATTGTTTGATCTTGTCTAAGTGCAGCTGTTAATCAGTCACTTTCTACATCCTCCTTTCTTCGTCTGTCTTCTGGAAGATTATTTCTGTTATTAAGACCAAACTCTGCTAGTCTTAGTAAAAATCATCTTGCCTATTGCTATCCTAGGAAAACTTTACATACTTCCCAGAAACCTAGATACTGTCTACAGAACTTACATTTATCAGGAAGCTGAAGGAAGGTCTTGGTGATTTGGGGCAGCCTTGTTAAACTTGTCTCTGTGCCTTGCTCTATATTCACTTGTCATTAGCCCCATGCATGATTTGCACATAGTAAGACCTTGCTGCTTTAAGTACGTATATAAAAGAGCAGGCTAACACAATTTACCTTTTTTTTACATTGCCCTTAAATATATATGAATGCTGTGAGATAACTTCTGTGTCTTGTTTCTGTTCATACACAGATTTTTTCTGGGTTTAACCTAGTCTCAATGTTTTTGAGTCTCAAAGATTTTCTGATTTTTTTTCTTTGTTTATGCAAAAATAAAAATAACCTGCTGCAAAAAAGTAGTTATTTATACTTCAAAATAGAAAGTTAGTTTGTTGTTTTCCAGGTTGCTAGCTATCAACTGCTACACAGTATAGGAATATTTTACCAATTTATGCAGAAAATCAACACACATGAATCAGCAAGAAAGATGAAAAGAAAACTGATGTTGGACTGATCTGTTCTTTCAGCATCTATAATTGGACATTATAAAAATCCTAACTTATTTATACATCACTAAGAACATAATGTATCTAAAAATAGTGTTAGCCACTGTAAATTTCTGTAATACATTATGTGTTTCCATCGCTTCTAAGAAAACAGCAATGTTAAACATATATAAAAGGATTGAAAGGTACAGTTGAGAGTCTGCTGTCCTGAACTGAGTTATACTCAAAGGAGATAACGAGGTGATATGAAGGATGCTCTAAAATTGTCTATTTCCCATGTATTGTAGACCTTTAAGTACACCGAAAGGGCATTGTTAGTGGATAGGCAGTCAGTCCACATCATCATCAGGTTATAATTTTGTCCTTTGCATCAGTGAACCCCATAAAAGTGATTACAACTACATAAAGAGTTCATCAGCTGCTGCACTTTGTGGTGTGGTTTTTTTGTTGTTTGGGCTTTGTGAGTTTTTTTGTTTGTTTGGCTCATATGATGTAATTTCAGCAGACAGGATATATATAGCCAGACTTTGTAGCTTGCCCCTCAAACAAATCAATATTTTTCCCTCCAATCTCTGTGTTGGCCTCTGTATTGTACTGAAATTCCTTTTGTATAACTGGGAGTTTCCACTATTTGTGAAGGATTGTGTTAAGCCGAATGGCATGGACTAGTGCACTTCAAAAAGATCAAAACTACAGATGAGATGTCATATTACAGACCACTCTTTAACCACTTTGACACTGTTAACATAAGCAGAATAACTGAGGTAATGACGTAACAATAACCTCACTAAATCATCTCCCTTCTACAGGTGTGGCAGTATACCCCCCTCCACCTGACCTTTATTTTTCAACTCAGCTCAAGTGACAATTGTCAGTACTGGTGGTAATGGATGTGGCAACGGCATCCGACTCAGTTCTGGGGAGACAGATAACACAATACCAAGGTTAATCTGAACACTGTGCACCACCACCACTATTTGGTCAAGTCCTGGTCAAGGTCTGACTCAAGCCAAGTTTCTGTAGTTGGTAGACAAATATATGAATCAATCATCTTACTCCATAAATAGCGGCCAGCCCAGGGTCATTTGAGCTCTCCTGTATGACAGCAGGCTAAATGCCAGGATATTCCTTTGAGTAGGGATGCCTCTCAAGGTTACTCCTTGAGGTTGAGAGATTCCTTGCTGCAGCAGATTCTTGGTAAGTGATTAATGGCATGCTAAACTTTGAAATCTTAGCTAAGTGGTAAAATGGATTAATTGTGCACCTATAATCCTTTAGACATAAACTGTTGACCAAATCAGAGGTTGAATCTGAATCCAGCTGCACTTAGATTCCTCTCTGAGAAGTTTAAAAAGCGAGGCTGTCCTTTCTGAACTCAGTGTGGTCTCCCTGACAGTTTTGTATGACCCTGTCCTCTATGTAATAAATAAGGAAGTGCACCTTACCTCTGAATCTTGTTAAAACACTGTCACATATACTATCAAACTTTGTTAAATCACTGTTTTATATCAATAAACATATAGCACTTCTCTCTTATGAGGAAGTTTGGGGATGGTGAGGCACTGGAATGGGTTGCCCAAGGAAGTTGTGAGTGCTCCATCCCTGGCAGTATTTAAGGCCAGGTTGGACGAAGCCTTGCATGGCATGGTTTTGTGTGGGGTGTCCCTTCTTATGACAGGGGGCTTAGAACTAGATGATCTTAAGGTCCTTTCCAACCCTAACTATTCTATGATTCTAAGTGTGTTACTCCATCTGTGCCACCAGGTCCATCATGTAATTGTCCCCTAGCCAGAGAAGAGCATGACCTTAGTACACTCCTGCATGGTGTGGGGTAAAAGGACACACTCAGCACAGTTCAATGCACTTTAACTCAGAAGAAACATTGGGCTCACAAAACAACACCAATCCTCTTAATTTGGTCCATTCAGAGCTGTGCACATTTGGGCCCACTGTGTGTCTGGGACAGCAATTTTTCCCTGATTTCAGTTATTTTCAGCATGTTGACTTGTATGATGGAAGAAGGGATGCTTAGCTGCAATGACCCAGTAGCGTGTGCTCCTCTGTCAGCATACCAGCAAATAAATCAACATGTACTGTCTCTCCTTTTCAGGATATCTCTGAATACTGGTCATCAGTCCATAAGCTTATATGGTTTCTGCACATTATATGTTCTTTGCAACTAAGAATTGGGTCTAAAAGGAGGAATTACTGCACCAGCTCAGTGGCATTGCTTCTTTGGTAGCTATATTTTTCTCACCCTTACCAGTTCATTTCCCTCCGGAAGCTTAACAGGTTGAGCAGTTCTTTGAATTTGAAAATTTCAGCTGTGCAAAATGTAGTTTAACAAACTGTGAAACTCCTGACAGTACAGAAACAATATTAACAGTAGATGATGATTAGAGCTAGCAGATCCTGATTGTTAATTGGGTTGTTACAAATGGAGCACACGGACCATTAAAAAGACATCAAACATGGTGGCTTGCAGTAGGGACAGCAGGCTTTGGCAAAGACAAATTATTCATTAAGGCCATATGATGACTATAAGTAGCGGTTGTTAACACCAAATTTAATTCCAACGGGATGCTCTTTGGTGCCTGGCTAATTTCCCTTCTCATCTTCTTGTGATGCTTTAATGGGCTTTTTTGTGTGTTGTCTTTGGATTTGTCAGTGTCAGCTGTATGCACTCTTGCCCTGATAGCCTCCCGACAGGTTTTCTGTTTGCCTGTTATGTGCAGCCATTTCCAAACTAAGTCACTGACAGACACCAGGGACTCATCAGTCCTTTTTAGCCTGGTGCGAATGCTCCAGTGCACATGACAGCCCTCTGCTATTCTTTATTATCTTGCTTGTTTCTCCTCTGTGTTCCAGTACAGCTACCTGCACAGCCACAGTGCCAGAACTAGATATACCTGTTGTTCTGCACACAAACTACTTTTCTCATTTCCCTACCCCGATCAGAAGCAACTCCACCAAAATGACAGTACTGACAGCAACAGGCAGTGACTACACTACCTCTTCTTCAGACCAACTCATATAACTTTGCCTGGTCATGCAACTCAATGCAACGCTAGGTTTAGCACATTCTATTATTCAGAGCCTCCAGGTATGCAGTTTTAATGCTGCTGAGAGTCCCCAAAACTCCAAGCTCAAAGCATTAAAGATACAGTTCCTTTTTGTGTGTGTTTGACCAGTTGTTTATATATTATGTAGTAATTGGAAAATTATTTCAATGGTTCTCATCAAGCATCTGTTGTGCCTATTTTCATTGCTTAATTACTTTATCCATGCTCTTAGCAGGCAAACTAGCTCCAATATTTAGCAACGCTATTTAATTCATGACATGTATCTTTAAATACCATATTTGAACATTTTCCCAATCTACTCACCCTCCTTCATAGAAATACCATGTGTCATGTAAAGACCTTCATTAGCCCTCTAATGGACGAGAAGCAGCCTGAGCATTAGTCCTGTATTTAATTGGTTATCAGTCACACTCTCAAGCTTTCCATCCCCTGAGTTACACAGCTACTTTTATTGAATTTCATCCTTTTTCAGACCTTTCCAGCATTTCTTTAGCCCTTGCTTAGATAGTGGAAGCCTCAAAAGTTTTCTAAGAGCATGCTGCTGGTCAAGAAAAGAGTGAAGAGGGGTGGGATGTTCTATTCCAGCTTTATCCCAAACAGATGAGGGACTTCTAGGCTCATGGCAATATCCTCTTAGCTTGATTCACCCTTCTTTAGTAGCTTATGTTGTATTTTTATATTCAGTGGGATCTGCCTGCATGCAGCCCTGCCTTTATGAAGTCATGTACAAACCCAGTGCAAGTAGATTTGTGAATTGACCAAATGCTTATGTGCTTGTGGAGCCCATGTGAAACAAAATAATTAGGTATTGCTCTGGAGGAAGGGGCTGTTGGTTTGGAATACAGCTTTACTTGAAAAATTAGACTGAATAAATTCTAACAGATGCTTAATCAGCTGCTGCAGCTGCATAGCTTTGAAGAGTTTGAGAGCCACTGGTGTCCTTCAGAGACAGCCTAGAGAAGACATACATTGTGTTAACAGCATCTGTCTCCACACAGACCTTGATACTGCTCCTGACATTGTGAGAAGTCTTTTCCCATAAGGAAAACTTTTGATGTGAAGATTTCTCAGGCTAGCCAGGGCCATTGGCAGACAGGTGACAGTATTTTTTTATGGTGGCCTGTGCTCTATAGGGATAGAAATTACTTTGACAACAGACTCATTTTCAGTAAATGCTTAATCATAAAATCATAGAATAGCTTCTCTCCCACTGGTAAGATTAATACATCATATGTATTCTAAACATTGTCTCTCAAGCTGTCTGGCTTGAATTTTGGATAATGGAAATTATATTTTTTTCCTCCTTCCTGCTTACAGTACTCCTCATTTGTTGACGTAATATCTTTTCACAGGAGAGATCACACTTTGCAATGCTTTAATCTTTGTAAACTCAGAAATCTGATATTTATTATTACTTCCAATTATTTCTCATGACAAGCCTTTCTAACCCAAAGAAGATATTGATGTAATTGTGTTTGTTCCTTATTAGGCAAATGATATCCTGTAAAGTGTCTTGAACAAAATTAATTGCTCCATCTTTTATTGATCTGTTTGGTTCACACGATTGATTTACCTTTTACTACTGACTGGATGATGATGTTCACAATACAAACTGACAAATCCTTTTCTTGTGCGAAGTATCACAAAAGAAGTTGCCCATCAGAATCTTTTTCTTTGCAATAAATGTTTAATTGATACAGAAAGGAGATCTGTCACAGTGCATAAAAGGCAAAGGTATTTTTTCCAATGGGGAGAGGAAATTCCTGAGAATTGAATCTGCTTTCTCTGATCATGGGTAGACCATTAGCTATGGAAAATACACTTAACCCTAAAGTACCCTTCTCTTGTAAATTTAATCATCAGGTTCTCTAAACCAGCTATGGAGAATGAATCATGGCAAAGGAATCCAGAAGAATGCAGCTTGTGAAGCTTTTCACTTTTCTGTGAAAATGCCTTTCGTAAGTGCTGCTTCCTGAGGATATTCAAAATCATGGCTGGTTGCAAATTATATAATTGCTGAATGACACAGCTGGAAAGTGAAGCCCTCTGACTGCTCTATTGCCCTTAGTCAGCCTTTTCCAAGCCATCTGGGTGAAGTAAATGAGGTAAGGACTGAGTCCATCACCCAAAGTTTGTAAAGGTAGTGCTTTTTTGACCTAAATATGGCACGTGTCGTATTGTGATGCTACCTACTGCAGCATCCTACTTCATTGTAGTGCATGATTGCTAAAAGAGGGTTTGGAGTCTAGTCTAATGGTATTTAGCTGCAGTTGTGCTTCCCTTACAGCAGCTTGAAGGAAAGAATAGATACTAAGCCTACACAGATATACCTTGGGGGCTTTCAGCTGTATGCGACTGAGCTGTAGGAGTTACCTATATGAGCTACTGTCCATACTCATGAATTACCTTCTAAAAGATCTGTGAATTGTAACAAAGAGTGAGTTTACCCATTATGTGTCTATATTTGTGTATGTGAAATTTCTAAATCGATCCTTACCACCACTGAAAGGGATCTACCAACATGGAGAAGCAAGGCAGAGCTATTTTAAGATGCTGGAGAACTGCTTGCTTTTTCCTTTTTTCTCTAATTATATTCAGAATCATCTTTTAAATGCAGAAGATACTAAATGCATATAGATATGTACAAAGTTTTTCTGAAAATAAAAGCCTTGAAAACAAAAGCAAACCCTGGAGTATCATTATGTAACATGGATTCAGCTGGGGTGGGTTATGCTGTCCTTAAAAAATGAGCTTGGAAACCAGGACCCCAAACCAACCTGCTCATGCTGAAGTGAATAGTAATTTCTGCTTTACTTTTTGCATGAGCACGACATGAGAAAGCTGCTTCGACAGCTGCTGAAGGTAGGAAATGATGAGATAATCAGAACTGGGTCCTTGGCTTATTTTCTGCTGCTCTGTTCTGACCTTCTAACCTGCTTCCTCTTTTCATCAGAAAATGCAGAATATTAGTCTTACACAAACCACATGTTCTTATTAAACTCCTGCACCTGGTTTGTTGTTCCTCAAGAGCTCCTTTGCATGCCCCATTCTCTAACTGCCAGACACACTGACCTTCAAGCTCTCAAGCAAAATGCGGAAGAATGACCAAGAGCAATGTTTTAATAACTTCACTAGCATATTAAAATATTGAAAAGAGCTATTTTATTGTTTAGAGCAGCTGGTACTCATTCCAATGTGATTTACCAAAAAAACCTGTCTTTGCTTCTGGCTTTAGGATAAGTCATAATTGATCCCAAGAGGATAGCTCAACTAATCTCTGAACAAAACATAATGATGATAAATATTTTGGAAAATTTAATCATTCTGCCCCTGGAAATGTAGAGCCTTTAGAAGAGATCAGCTTCTTAACAGATTTATTTGGACTAGTGACTTATAAAGGGACAAATAATGTTTAACTTGCCTTATAAAACAACCTTAATTTTGATCTCATTAAAGGCATTTATCAAGGGACATATTCCTTATTCCAAATGCTATTGGTGTGTGGGCCAAGACCCAGGTGCTCAAAAGCATGCAATAGTCCAGATAGGAATTAGACTTCTAACACTCACTGATTTTGATTATTTACTGAACTACTATTGTGGGTCTGAGACTAAGTCTTAGTGGGGACCTCGGGTTTCAAGAGACACTCAGAAGCTCCAGCTGGCATACATGATGCTGTGTAAAGGCTGATGTTACACAGCAGTGACTGAGATACTGAGAGAGCAGCTCTAAACTGTTTGTGGCTGATAAACATGGAAGACTAGTGGTTTGAGCAACAAAGGCAGAAAGCAAAGCAATGTCAATGAAGTCAGAGAAGGGTGATAGTTTTGCATGAGGGGAGCAAAACCCATATCTTAACTTTTTTAAGTACCAGAAGAAATTTGCCATAATTCAGTATTGCTCAAATGTATTCACAAACATCCTCTGAATGGCATCTATATTTTGTGGGTTCAGACATCCTCTAGAGCATCTGGCAAAAATAGATTGGGGCTAGAGAGCTATATATTGAGCTGGAGAGGTTACTTATTAGAGTGATAGCAGTGTTACTACTAATTACAGTAATAGCTCAGTCAGGTAACCATTGGATTTTGGTTCCAGAACTACCACTGGAGGTGTGATCCCACAAAAAGAATTAATTCTTCCAGCTAATGGTGATTGGAACAATATATTCCTGATTTGTTTTAAAAGGGAGCTCTCAGTGATAAATCTGGCTTCTGCTCCTATGCTCCAGGAGAGACAGTTTAGAAATATTTTCAGGAATAAAACGTTTTCAGTATACAAGAAAACACATAAAAAACAAAAGCCAAAAAAAGAACAAAACTACAAAAGAAAACAATAAGGAGAAAACAAAGATATTTTCTACTGACTTCAAATGAGTAGTCTTTTTGTCTGTTGTAAAATAGTTAAAACAATTTAAAGAATCTACCTTGGTGTCCCACAAAAGTAATGTCTCCTTTAGTTAAAAAATACAAATATATTTTTCTTGATAGGAGAAAATATAACTCTAGATTATTTTGTCTGGTCCCTGAAGCTAAATAGGTGCTTGCACTTACCAAGTTTGTTTTCACTACACACCTGACATAGTGAGCTTAAGAATGGAAACAGGTTGGTGGCCATAAATTCATCCAGTCTACTGTGAAGTGTGGATTTAAAAGTTGTATCACTAATTTCTATCACATAAAATGTCAGGGTCTTATATCAAGTGAAACCAAAACAGCTACGGAATAAGACTGTCATACATATACAGCACTGTTAGGATGCAATGTGGTATGTGTGGAACATCAGCTGTCACCTGTTAGTGTTAATGAGCGCTGAAAGGAGGGCTGTGTTTCTGCTGAATGCTGATGTCTAGATCCAGTTAGGAGCTGCTGATGTTGGAAGGGACAATTAGATGCCAGATGTGGGAATCTAGCCTCTTTGTCATGGACACAAATTGCACTGGTGCTGCCAGAGATAAACGTGTCATCATCTTGAGGGTGGAGATGGAAACACCCTTCAGAGAAACAAGCAGCACTTCTGAATCTGTAAAAGGAAGAGTCAAGTCTCAGGGACTCAGTTTACTTGGTAGTAGCAGGTTTGGGGAAAGCAGCAACTGTCTGCAGGTGAAAGGCCCTGCAATATCTGTAAGTTGGAGTGCTTATTGTGGAGCAGGTGTCACAAGGTGTTTTGCGCTGTGAATGCCACTGCTCAGAGCATTTTAAAGATGGTTAGCTAGTAAGATGCGTATGTATAATTGTATATGTGTGGTTTTTCCTTGTCAGGACTATGCTTTTCTGGGGACAGCTACAACATCAAGAGGCTCCCATAAGCACTGCTTGCTGTGATGTAGACAATGTTCATGTTATTAGTACTCTAGAGGGACAGAGAAGGTGGATTGCAAAATAGAAATATTCAGGTTGGTGTTTCACACACTTCTCAGTGAATTTGTCTTGCAAGTAAAATATTAATTTATTAATTTCTGCCAAATATCAAGTCCAAATTCAGACTTGGATCTGGAAGTCAGGCTGAAGACCCCTTCCTGTTCATCACCTCTAGTAATAGGAGTTCTTTGGGTCAAGCTACACCTGTGCAAATCCATTAGCTTTCAGCTGGAATGCATGATTTCTTTGGCTAGGTTCAGTGTCTAATTTGCAGCCAATGGATTTATAAAGTTGAAAATGCGGTGTACATAGAATCACAGAATGGTTTGGGTTGGAAAGGACCTTATGATCATTTAGTTCCAACCCCCCTGCCATGAGTAGGGACACCTCACATTAGACTATGTCACCCACGACTCTGTCCAACCTTGCCTTGAACACTGTCAGGGATGGAGCATTTGCCAGTTCTCTGTGCAACCTCTTCCAGTGCCTCACCACCCTCATAGTAAAGAACTTCTTCCTTATATTTAACCTGAGCTTCTCCTGTTTGTTTAAACCCATTACCCCTTGTCATATCGCTACAGTCCCTAATGATGAGTCCCTCCAGCATCCTTGTAGGCCTCCTGTGGCTTCTGCTTTTGATCTGCAAGATGTCTTTATTGGTAAGCCACCTTTTTCCCTTGCATTTTTGATTCATCATTGTTCATGAGGCTTTCAAGCAGCTTTCTTTCTTCCTCTATCTTTTCTGGTGCTTTTTATTGACACTAATGTGAGGCTGTTGTTCAAATGAATAATTGAGTGGATTCAGGGTTAAATATTGATTAACTGTTAAGGAGTCTGGATTCAAAGTAGATAGCTGTAGAAAGGGCTGGCACATGTGAGGAGGGAAATGACAGAAGGAAAGGGTCATATTCGTTGGCTGATTTTGTCATAAATTACTACACAGCTGTGAAAAATAATGTAAGCTTTCCAGCTCCAGATCTGATCCTTCTTTAAGAGGAGAATATTATTTTCCCTGTTACACTGCAACAAAGAAAATAATTATGTGACATGTCCAAGTCTACTTTCATAGAGGCAAAGGGAATTCAGGGCTACGTTCAGATGTTCTTGTCACATCACCATGTTGCCTGATTATACTTGACGGCTGGTTGGTGTTTGAGATCCAGATCCGTTTCTGAAATTCCTTACCAGTAAGACTCCAGTTCTTCCAAATGCTAAAGCTTTTAATGATTACCAATAAACATCTATATGTGGAAACTTGGAGTCTTTGAATTTATGGTACAGTTATGTGACCCTAATGGCAAATGCGTGCTATTGAAATCAGGCAAGTCACAGTGATTTAGAATAGAACTGGAATAAATTTGCTTAGCAGAAGCAGCTTAATGAAAGATAGAAATATCTTGTAGGATGTTGCAGCCTAATGATCACCAATTCTAGGAAGCAGAATAATCTATCAGTTGCAGATCTCCCCTACTACCTCCTGCATTACCATTTCTTTCAATGGGGGATGATAACTGCATGGTAAGGGCAGTTACACTACTGAAATCAATGGAGTTGGTTTAGACATACTATGACAAAGGTAGGATCAGAATTTGGTTTACTATTTATGTGTCTTAGATATGTTTCAGTTTATGAGTTTGTCAGGTCTCTATCTAGGTGGAGATTGTTCAGAAGAGCTAGGTTTACTAAATAGATAAAGCCAATTTTATCAGTAAGGGGGGGGGGGGGGGGAAGGGGAAAGAGACATAGCTTGATTTTGTGCATCAGATGAGAAAGACTAATTTCTCAGTTGCTTTTATGTGGCCAAAAAAGTAGTGCTATTACATAGATAAGAGGGAACAGAAGCCATTTACTCCNAGGACAGGACAGAGGGGGAAACCAAACCAAACCCAACTCTTCTTCTTGTGAAGCCATACAAAAAGCCTATTTTTCTTTTATGACAAAACCAAGGAAGTGATTTTCATTCTGAAGGGAATCTGCAGAAACGACATGAAAAGTGCTTCTTCCAAGGATTTTTCTCCAAGGCAGATGCTCCTCGCATCTCAATGACAACAGAAGGCTGCTATTCTGTGCATTCCTTGTGTTCTAGAGGAGAATGGAGTGTATTAATGCTGAATTACAAATGAACAAGTTATGTCCTCTTGTTACATTCAGATCAGGGTGATTATTCTGTCCACCAGTCTCAGCCACTGGTGCTGCTGCCCATCCTTATGATACGTTAGCACTTGCCATGCAAAATTCACTGGCAATAGCAGTTTCTGCCTCTGTCCTGTTATCATTCATTTCACTATCAGGGTGCAAAACCCACGTGGCTGAGAGACTTAGAGAATGAATTAAAGGAGCCCTTTCTCTGTGAAACAACTAGTAAATCTCTGGTGCAGTTGTCTGGTTTGCTGTATCTGATATGCAAGCCTGGACATGCTGCTTCTGGTCACATTGATTTGTCAAATCAAGAGATGTGGGGTCACTATCAGAAGCTCCAAACATTTCTGTTCTTGTATGAGAAAAGTAAAAAAAAGAGGAGGATACTGGTTTTGGTTCCTTTATTGAAAGCTGTGATCTGAGGCAAGCATAAATTTTAAGGGGAAATGTAAAATTGCAGAGACCAGTGCTCTAGAGACTTCTGCTTCTCAGCATTGAGTAATACATTTCCACAAGCCAGTGCACTGGCTCCTAAAAGGGGGGAACAAATAAGACCATAAGGATTCATTTTTCTCCCAGACAGCAGTGTTTGCTGCTTTGTGGGCAGGTTTGTAACCCTGCACAACAGCAGTCTTTATTACTTACTTGGCTACTTCATGATTTGTTTTGCTGCCTTCCTTGCTGTAGCTGGCTTTTCCTGCTGTTGAAAGATCTGTGCTGCCAAGGTGAGAAACAGCCAGCAGCTACAGGAGACACAGCTCTGAGAACGATGACCACAAGATGTTCGGTCTTTTTAACAGCCAAATAAAAGGCCTTTGTGTTTGTACTTTCAGATGATGATGCTATGTCTTGTGATTTGGTAAATCAGTATCTTCAGAAACAATCTGGAGACTGAAGGCCTGGGTATCAAACATGCCCAAACAGTAAACTACTTCAGAGCTGTACTCACCAGGGGTGAGTGAAGAGGTCATTTTTCTGTATATACACACTCAAGGAGAGCTGCCCTGTAACACTGCTGAAGCTCTTAGAGTAAAAAAACTCTCTACTACCCAGCTGAGAACTAAAAAGCTGCAGCAAGGATTGCCTGGCTTTAAAAAAGGCAGAATTAGACCAGCACTAAGTGCTTCTGAAAACTTTTCTTCCCTTGAGCCTTTTTGACATTTCATGTCCTTTCTTTGATGTGCTATGTGCAGAAATGTTTATATCAAGTATTAGTTTGAAGAAACAACAGTTTTGTGCTAATAAGTTAAAGAAACACCAAAATGCAGGCTTGGACCTTTGGAAACAGCCAGTGCAAGATGCAGCAAGGGTGTAAAAACATAAGAACAGCCATATCAATTGAGATTAAATGTCCATTAATCCCAGCAGTGCACCCTGGTTTTGCTCACCAAGACTCTGTGCTCAGTTCCTGGAAAACCTTGAAGTGGCTCTAAGAAACATGTGTCATGGGTGTATCAAGACCATTGGTTTTGAGGGGTTCAGCCAGCTGTGTTGTGTTTTCCAGCTCCTTCCTGCCATATGGACAGTAGCCACCAGTGCTGGCACAATGGCTACAATAGTCTACCCAACGAATGCTTAAAGACGAGGGGAGTCAAATCTGAAGCAAATCACACTGAGTCTAACATTGCTGTTTGTCTTCCTTATTATAGCTTTTACTAACTTTCCTAGTACAGCTATCAAGCTTTCAGACCGTTAGTGATCCAGGTCCCCCATGATCCTTTTTTTTCCCACCCTCTACATCCTTTGGTTCCCAAGGAAGCTTTAAGTGAAAAGTTAAATGTTGCAATTAGTAATTCAGCTATGTCATCACTGGGCTCCCTTAGGAGAAGTGGGTGCCTTGGTCAGTTGCAGTGTTCACTTTGCCTATTTGTACCATCACTTGTGTGATTATTTCAGTCTCAGACATACCTACAGGCTACCAAAGGATATACAAGACTCTTTCCCGATTCTTCTACAGCAAACACCAGTATAAAGAATTTATTAGCTTCCTAGCAATGGCCTTCTTTTCTCTGAGTACTCCTTGTCTAATGGGATTATCAGTTGGCCCTATAGGCTCTCTGGGCAGGCCTTTCGCTCCTGGGGTGTTTGAAGAAGAAACCGTATTTGGTTTAATCCTTAAGTTGATTGCTTCTCAAACTTTTTTTTCATCTCCCTTATTTCATTTTGTTTTTACTAAAAAATATTTATGATACTTTGCTATTATTTTTATTCTTATTATTTGGTTTGGGTACAGTTTTAATCTGTTAAATGATGCCTTCTTAATTTGAATAACCCCTTTTTCTTTGCTGTGTCATCACACTGCTTTCGTTTTATCCTTTTCCAAAACTTTCTTAATGGATGGTATTCACTGGTGCTGTGCTTCCAGTTTTGCATCCTTCAGTAGTCTCCATACTGCCTAAAAGGTTTTAATTCCCTTAGTTGCCTGTTTTAACTTTTTAACAAGCTTCCTCATTTTTACTGAAGCTGTCTATTGGAGCTTAGCTTTACTATACTGGATTTTTGTTGCTTTTATAACGGTATTGATTCTAAGCACATTTTAGGTACTGTTAGAAAGAGGGGCTTCCACTGTGCACATTTGAATCAGATCCAGTGCATTGCTCAGTATCAAGACAAAGGTTGCTTTTCATATCACCATCTGCTTCAATGAGCTATTGCAGATAACTGAAATCCCTGATACATTAGAAGTGTAATTCTTGTTTCACTGAGGTCATTGCAATCACTGTTTTAGAGGATCCAGTCAGGGAAGCTGCAGGCATACAAAGTTCAAACGCATGCTCCTGAGATTAATCGACCTTCATCAGTGGGGTGGAGGATAGCTTGAGAAATAGGAGCTCTTCCTGAATTTTGGAGAATAATTTCCTCTTCCATGCTTCTCAGTTCAACAACAGCCACTGCTTGGTCTTTGCTGGGTGTGATAACACTGCTCACTAATTCACTCCTATTAGGCCATTTGCCACTCTTGTACAGACACCCTGTACTCACAGTGTAGCTGCAAGGTAGGAGAGGAGGCAATCTTAACAGTGTCGCAGAAGGAAAAGCTCCTCTAACTACAACCCAGCCACAGCCTCTGGGTGTTTGTTTGAACCATATGGTACCTCACAGGTCTGAAAAACAAACCTGGCCAAGCAGGCTTTGCACAGACAACCTAACATATTTCTTGCTGTTATTTCACACTTCCTAGGTACAGCTCATGTCAGCATAACCCAAATATGTATTCTAATTTGTCTTTTTTTTTTTCCTTCTTTTTGCTTGGCTCAGTAGTATTGGGAAGAAGCCTTGGAGCTAGGAACTGATATAAAATTTACCTATTCTGCACTGACATCAGGTGATATTCTAATTTAATTTACAAATGTGTGTTCCCTACTCTGCAAGCACTGATGTCTGTGATAAGTTTTCAGGCCTTCTTAGTATGAGCAAGATTACAGGACAGAGCTGGAGTAGTTTTTGCAGGAAAGAAAACTATGTTTCTAAATCACGAATGCGGGGATGGAATCATCACATAGTGGCTCTTACCCTGTGCAATTAAATACCACTACAAAACTGGTTCCAGATACACAGTTGAGATGAAAGCAGACTGCTGCCTGCTGAGCCTCTGGCATTTTTATTCTGTCACTTTAAGTGTCCTAAGATAAGATAAAAGCTTATCATAGACTAAAGACATGCCTATGCCATCCCAGCAAAACCTATAGCAAGAAGAAGGCATGCAGGTAGGAGATGCTAAATAAGGGAAAACATTATTCTTCACCTGAAAAATACTTATTTTTATTTGAAAGCAAATAAAAAAAAAATAAAATCCAAGCCCCAAAAGCAACAAAAGTGATGCATCACAAGTATTTATTGCTCCCTCCCCTTTTTCCCTTGGGAAAAGACAAGTCCCACCATTGATATAGTTTGGCGATGGTGTCACAGTATTGACAAGAAGTCAAGTGAACAGAAACCCATAAAGATACCTAATGACACATTATAATTTCTGAATGTGTTTGTCTAGTGGCTTGTGCATCATTAATTATTTATCCTGCTGACCAGCTCTCAGCACTGATAGCCCTTGTTGTAGGCTTGGCCACTCAATGAAACATAAAGGAGTGCAGAGATAGTGAAACACAAGTAAAACACACATTGGAATACCATCTGTATTTCCTTGGGCTGTCAGATGACAAGTGCTAAATAAGTTGTAGACCAGTAAGGCACATATCCCACCTGCCAAGTTCTTCATTTGGAAACAAGGCCTTGAAAAATAAGACCATCCCAATGCAATTCTTGTTACAAGTGCATAGGACTCTGACAGCGAGGCTGTTGCTGGCAGTCTTATTTACAACCTCTTGTAATTTCATTAGGATCTGATTGTTTTTCCTAGACAATTTTATGAAGCTTTTCTTTGTTACTGTAGATTGTTAGAGAAGATGACACTATTCTGTCAGGTCTTGCAACAAGTGCTCTTACAAACTCTAGATACCATGTACAATATTGGGTGAATTACAAAGCTGAAATGAGAACAAGTTTGTGCCCTTTATTGCTTCTTTATGATGCGTAAAGGCAGTTTCAGTGTCTGCCCTTCCACTGGCCTTTCAGCACGAATATCAGACTCCAAATGCCTGGTTTTGCTTACGAGCTCTGAGGAGAATAGGTTCACTATAACAGAAATAATACAACGGACAGAAACAGAACCTGGTTTTTATTTCTCATTCATGCCCTGAACTGCTGCATAACTCCCAAGCTCTACTTTATCTGTGTTAGGGTCTACCTCTCTGCCAAGATTGATTTCACCCAATTTAGGTATCACCCTTTTAAATTAAGTGACAGAAATAGGTGTGTTTAGGAAGTAACTCACCTGACCTATCTTAGATGTCATCTTTGTCTTGGGAAGAATCACACCATTGATCCAGACACACTTCACTTTGTCATAAAGAAGATACCTAGGATAGGTCAGATGAATCACTTAAACTTATGGAAGAAAAATCACTGACAGGAGAACCTTGTGTCTCCTTAGCCTTATTTGCACAGGAACACTTCAACTACTCAACAGAGAGAATCACCAAGGCCACAGAGGTCTTCATCTATTTCCTGTGATCACATACTGAGCAGAGTTATCTGATTCCCAAAGCACAGTTCTGCTTTATTTATGAGTCTAGTTATTTTAAGGCAGAAAAACATCAGAGCTTCTTCTGAAGAAATCCTCTAGCTCTTCATCCAACAGTATGAAGCTGCCTGTAAGCAAAGAAAAAATCAGCCTGCAAGATGGGGAATGACAGTACCTTCTAACTATATATAAGAATAGGAAAAGCAATTCCAGATGTTGTGTAGATGGTGCCAGCTGATGGTACAAGGCCTGGTGAACTTCAGCCTTCACCTTACTAGGATAGCAAAGACATTCTAGAAATAGATGGTGGGTCTCACATATAACTTGTGTTTCAATTTATGTTGATTTCCACCAAACAAACCTCAGGCTAAAAAGATGAAAGTAACTTGCTTATTCTTGGTAGATAACAGGGAAAAAAAAATCCCATTCTGATTAAAGAACTTGTGCGGACATAGTGACAGGCATGTGAAAGATTGACTTAACACTTGATCAAACACTTCTAATACATTGGAAGACTTACTGCTGCTGAATGCTGCTGGTGACACACCCCTGCAACATGTAATAAGGACCAGTCTTGAATATAAATGTAGGCTAGAAAGGTTGTACTCTGAACAGGGAAACCTGCGCATAATGATCGTCTCTTGGGCAGATCACGGCAGCTGCCAGCAGCAATCTGTTATGGATAACATTAATATGCCTGATACCACATTGTTATCCATACCTACATCACCACCAGTATTTTATGCTTCTGCATTCTTTACACGGAGATAGGGAAGGTCAGGAATATGAATGGAGGGTTGCGTGTTATCTTTGTCAGATATTCAGTGGGTGTTCAGTGTATAGTTAGTCATAGGCTGGTTAGACTCCCAGTTGGCATTTTCTGAGGAGAACTAATTCCACCCACAGATTGTGTCTGATTATGAAGGAAACTGTGAAACTTGTTTAAATTAGGCAGGTAGAGTGGGGTCATTCTGAGTGAGTGCTTGAGTTCTTCCTCCCAGAGACAGGAACCATTTTATCTTACTTTATTTCCTTTTTCAGTCAATTAACAGAAAGGAGCAATTTATAAGATGATGTATGTGATTGCTTAGACATCTGCTTCAGGGGGAGATAAATCATAACACAGACTCTCCTGACTGGATATGAAGACAAAGGTTGAGTCATGTTTAAGTGAATGTGAACCAGACCTAACTGAACCTTTTCTGTTCCAACTCTCCTTTTCCCCCTGCTCTGAATACATTTCCTCTTGCTATTTCAAGGGCAGTAGTTAATGCAGAACAGAGCAGTTTCAGTCTAGAAACACAAGCAGAAACCCCACAATGCTAAGGCATCACCTTCTAACAAAAAATTGGCAGGCAAGTCTGAGGAACAGGACTGTGTGAAAGATACCTATCAGTGCACTTTGGAGGCAGCACTGAAGCACAGCTTCCTTGAAAAATAAAATAACTGTGCTTCAGATTTTAGGTTTGGGTAGAAAAGTCAACATATGTAGCTGCTTACAATCAGTAGCTTCAGTTTGCTATGCTCACTTCTGGAAAACTGTTGCTCATCCAACTGTGAATATCTGACAGAGAGCCAGACACCCCCAAGGGCACCTCAGGAACAAGTGGTTTCAGTGGATACTAGTATATCATCAGCATAAACGCACCAAGCAGAAGTGTGTTGGTGAGACCTGCTCCTGAATGATGGCAAGTAAATGAGAAATAATATCTTAGGCCTAAAGATTGCATCTCTGCAGGTTGTTGTGATGTAGTTAAATGGACAAATGGTGAAAGTGAATCACCTTCAGATGCAAGGAAACTGGGGGAGGTATCTGGGTTTAATTAAGTAACTCCTGGGATGGAGAGGCAGGATGCCAAAGGGGCTGAGGAGATTTTGATAGCAGGTAACACTAATGAGCACCATGGAGATGAGATTGGTGTGGTCAGAGGGGGATTAAACTAGCTTTTGTGGCATGTGCACAAGAAAGGTGTCTCTGGACAGGGATGAAGCAAGTGTCTTGCACCCTGATAAGACAGCAAAAAACCCACTTGCAGCATGAACCCTGACTGACTGCAGCTACTGAAAATGGACCTGGGAGCAGGATTTTGATTACAGGTGAACCAATCCAGAAGTACCCATGCCTGCCCCAGGGAGGACCACTTTTGTGCTTGTACAAAAAAAGAACAGCACAACTGGGAGGTGACAGAGCCTCAGGCTGACCCAGCTATCTTGAGTGGCATACCCACAAGGAATGATGATCTTCACTTGGTTCAGTGAGGCATTTCCCTCTCTTCACTCTTAGCTAGTCCTTCAAGGCTAACTAAAGGCTAGCTAAAGGCTTGTTTCAGTGAGAAAATTCTGGAAAAACTAGAGTATAAACCCAAGACCTAGAACTTGTTTTCTTATACTCAGGAAATATTAGTAAATATTACTTGGCCCAGGCCAGCTAGTGTGTAGGGAGTGCCAGAGGCCACCAGGCTTTAAGGACAAGCTACTGTGGTTTGCACATGAATAACAGAGTTGAGTTTAGCTAGACTCAAGCCAATTAGAGTCAGAGGACATTTTATTTATTTACTAGTACATGCATAGTACTCAGATCAGATGTAAGAGAAAGGAATACAGGAGAATTGTTAATGAGAATATATCCCATTGAGATGGTCTGCAAATACCAACAAGGCATTTTTTTCCCTTCCAATTATTTTGATTTAGCAAATTCAGATGTTTCCATGGAGATTGTGAATTTTGTTGGAGCTCCAGTAAACAGTGATCACCATGTACTTTTCTGAACCTTCTTCTGACCTTGTGCTCTGCCTCAGACAGGCACTTTCCTGGGGTGTGATTTTGTGACACAGCCAGCCTGCTAAAATAACTGGTGCCAGTTTACCATTTCCCCAGGCCTGGCTGGCTATTTCTTTCCTCCCCCTTGCATTGCCACTGCCATTCATCAGATTCTGAAAGGAACTGTATCTTCTTCCACTTGTCATTCAAATATTACTTTTGCTTTTTGCTAGCACATCATCAGTCCTCTTAGAATTATGTGTTTCTCAGACATGCTGAATATTTAAGTTCTTTTGTATCATATTTATAAGAAATATCTAAGTCCATCAGAAAACTAACTTACAATCAGAAAGAAGACCAGAGGCTGGTTAAAAATGTCAACATTTTTGAACATTTGCTCTTAATACCTCTATGGCTGTTTCTTCACCAGAGAACAGGGGCTGTTATGTCTCTTTACTCCATGGAGGTCTGGTGGGTGGCTGTATCAGGAGTAATATGGGGGGAGCTATGGACTTAACAGTTTCTAATACAGCACAGCTTGCTTGCAGAAGAGTGTTTTGCAGGCAAAAGAACAGGTCTGTATATTTTAAAGTAAATTTCTGTTTTACAGCATTTTGCATGTCTCCCCAAGGCGAGTGTTGTTATGTTGTGTCTGCTAGAATCAGTTGAATGGAACTTCTTCTGTTGCTCAAGAGACAGGGGAATTTGCATTAATTTGTTCTTCAGTCAGAGCGAGGATCCTACTGTGAAGGTTTAGAGAGTCTTTTGGGGAGAAATGGAGAGGGAGCTCAGCTATCACCATGTTCCAGCTACAAATCTGATAGCAACCTCTGCATGAGGAACAGTTTTGAAGGAATTCACATTCCCGTTTCCCCTCCATTTTGGCATTGAAATCTTTCATAGTGAAATGATGTAAAAGGTCCTATGAATCATACATTTTAAGCCCATTGCAGCAGAAAAAAATTGCTAACACCGCCCCATGATGTCTGTACATGTGAGGTAGACAGGGAATCATTCCATCCCAACACACCCAGTCAGTCGCCAGTGCCTATAATAAATGCTCTGAGTGATGTAGAGATATTTTACCCACCCCAGCCAATGAGCTGGCTTCATTTGGAGCTCTGCTCAGATGCATCTATACAAATGCCTGTAGCATGGGGAGCAAACAAGAGGAATTAGAAATGTGTGCGTGTCTACAGGGATATGACATTATAGATATCACAGAAACACAGTGGGATGGCTCTTATGACTGGTGCATTAGAATGGGAGTTACAGGCTCTTTAGAAAAGACAGGCCTGGCAGATGAGAATGGGGAGTTGCTATTTATGTCAGTGATAGGCTGGAATGTATGGAACTCTGTTTGGGAACGGAAGATCAGTTAACAGAGAGTTTGTGGCTCAGGATCAAAGGAGAACAGCAATGGGGGACATCGCTGTGGGGATCTGTTACAGACCACCTGATAAAAGAGAACTCTGTGGATGAAGCACTCTATAGACAGATAGGAACAGCCTCATGCTCACAGGCCGTTGTTCTCATGGGGGACTTCAACCACCCTGACATCTGTTGGAGAGACGGTATGGCCCGGCAAAAGCAATCTGGGAGGTTTCTCAATTGTGTGGAAGACAACTTCCTTCTGTGAGTAATAGAGGAGCCGACAAGGAGAGGTGCCCTGCTTGACCTTGTGCTCACCAACAGGGAAGGGCTGGTTGGAAATGTGACGCTCCAGGACAGCCTTGGTTGTAGCGATCATGAGATGGTTCAATTCGAGATCCTCAGAACCGTGAGAAGAGAGTGCAGCAAGCTCACTGCCCTGGATTTCAAGAGAGCAGACTTTGGCCTCTTCAGGAACCTGCTTAGGAAGGTTCCATGGGATATAGCCTTAGAGCACAGGGGGGCCCAAGACTGCTGGATGATATTCAAGGATCCCCTGCTACAAGCTCAGGAGTGTTGCATCCCAACTAGAAGGGAGTGCAGCAGGAGGGCCAGGAGACCTCCTTGGATGGATAAGGAACTGCTGATGAAACTTAGAGGGAAAAAAGAGGCTTATAAAAGGTGGAAGCAAGGACAGGTGGCCTGGGAAGTATACANTCCCAACTAGAAGGGAGTGCAGCAGGAGGGCCAGGAGACCTCCTTGGATGGATAAGGAACTGCTGATGAAACTTAGAGGGAAAAAAGAGGCTTATAAAAGGTGGAAGCAAGGACAGGTGGCCTGGGAAGTATACAGGGATGTTGTCCAGGAAGCTAGGAACCAGGTTAGGAAAGCTAAGGCACAGTTAGAATTAAACTTGGCTAGGGATGCTAAAGATAACAGGAAGGGATTCTATAGGTACATAGCGAATAAAAGACAGACTAGAGACAACGTGGGCCCTCTCCGGAAGCTATCGGGTGAACTGGCTATTCAGGATTTGGAGAAGGCTGAAGTTCTGAATGACTTCTTTGACTCAGTCTTCAATGGGAAAGGCTCTGACCACACCAGCCAAGTCTTGGAAGTCAGACGCAAGGACTGTGAGAATGAAGACCTTGGGCCCACTGTAAGAGAGGATCTGGTTCGAGACCATCTTAAGAACTTGAATATGCAAAAGTCCATGGGACATGGTGAAATCCATCCGTGGGTCCTGAAGGAGCTGACGAGTGAAGTTGCTAAGCCACTGGCCATCATATT
>NDXB01017945.1:3836-21196 GCA_002631895.1 Agapornis roseicollis
TCCCCCCCCCCCCCCCCCCCTTAAATGAACTCAGCATTAATTGTGCCAAATCCTTGTGCTCCCCAGCTAAGGAAATCAAACAGGGCTCCCCAGGGAGTCAGCTCATCCATTAACACAGTAATTCTGGATCCCTCACCCAGGCATTTGTTGCCTCTTGCCCTTGTGCACTCGTTGGTGCTTTGGCCTTTACATCGTTTCTAGGCAAAACCCCACACGCCAAGCACAAAACCAACCCTTTCCAGCCACCTTCCCTTCGCCCTCCTCATTCCCAGAGATGCTGAGCTGCATCCAGGCCATTATTTGCCTTCAGTAATGGAAATCAAGCTCCTGTTCCTCCAGAGACTGAGTCCTTTTCCCCTGGGACAAGAGAGAACCAATCCCCAAAAAGTGACTCGAGAGCATTTTATTGGAATCCAAGTGGTAATTTCAGGTCGCTCCTTATTCATGGGCTTGGAATAGTTTCTTGCTTGCGTGGTTTCGGTGGGCTGCTGGGAAATCAGAGGAAAACTTGCAGATCCCGAGGGATTTTGCAAGGGCTGCTGATGTGTTGCATGCAGGAGGTCAGGGCTGGCTGCTTTTTGCTGCTCCCCCTGTTTGAAGCAGTTAGTTAGCAGGGATGTGTGCTGAAGGAGGGAGCTTTCATTAGGCAGCCGGAGAAGGTGGATGGATGCAGCATCCCTCCACGAAGAGCTCGATCAGATCCCGGTTTTCGGCGTAAAAGCTGCTTTTTGCAGCTGCTCTAATGAAAGACCTCACCTCTCTCCCCACAGCCTTCAGTGTTGTGCTGGGAATGCTGCGAAAATCACCCGCAGGAATGAGGAGTTAGTGAAATGCAGCACCTCCAGGACAGGCTGGGAGAGGAGGCGATGCCCTGGGAGGCAGGAGCTGAAGTGATGCTGCTTGGATGAGGAAATCACAGAATCCCAGACCGGTTTGGGTTGGAAGGGACCTTAAAGCTCACCCAGTTCCAACCCCTGCCACAGGCAGGGACACCTTCCCCTAGAGCAGCTTGCTCCAAACTTGCCCAGTTTCCCCCTGCCTCAGTTTCCCCACCAGGCAAAGAAGAGCAAGGCAATCACCTCCTTGGTGAGATGCATATGGAGAATGCTACAGGCCGGTTACAGATTGCTATGGTGGCAGCGAGGATGAAAACAGGCGTGGGTTTCAAACACCGGGAATTAGTGGTGGCGTGGGTTTGGTACGGGATCTGGTTTGCCTTTTGCAAGCGTAGCTGTTCACTTGAGTGGCTCCTTACAACTGAACGCATGCAGCGCACAGGCTCTGCTGAAGGGGGTTGAACTCGCAGCTCTTTCAGACAGGGGCTCTCTCATCTCTCAAGCAGGAGCACAATTAAACAGACCCTAATGATGTGTGTCAGGCGGCACGGGGATGCGAGCGCGGTGGCAGCGTCTCCCTGCAGAGCCTGCTATGGAGACTGCAGTGAATAATCACCCCCGTCCTCCTCTCCCCACATACAAATAGTCTGATAAATAAAGAAAGGCCATTTTTTCATTTCATTAGATATTTCCTCCTTTCCCCCCCCCCCCCCCCCCNTCCCTGCAGAGCCTGCTATGGAGACTGCAGTGAATAATCACCCCCGTCCTCCTCTCCCCACATACAAATAGTCTGATAAATAAAGAAAGGCCATTTTTTCATTTCATTAGATATTTCCTCCTTTCCCCCCCCCCCCTCCTTCTCCTCTTTCTATTTGCCATCAAAGCTCTCCCTCTGGTGAGCAATTTCCAGGCAGCGTGGCACTTAGCAGCTCAGAGGAAAGGATGTGCTGTAGTTGATGCGTTGCTCATCTTCTCATTGTCCCACGTTGGAGGATGAAAGGGACTGGAATTCTCCTCCCCTGACTGGTTTCTGATTGCCCTGATCCTCCTGCCCACCGTGTTCTCCTGGAGTTGGTACCATTTGTTTCTGCCTCATTGATGGAGTCAGAGAATGGGTTGGGTTGGAAAGGATCTTAAGATCATCCAGTTCCAACCCCCTGCCATGGGCAGGGACACCTCACACTAGACCAGGTTGCTCCAAGTCCCATCCAACCTGGCCTTGACCACTGCCAGGGATTTAGACTTAGTAAAAGATGGAAGGAAACCAGATGTGCTTGCATCTATTAGGTGTTAAAAGAGGTCCAAGTAGTAGGTATCCATGTAGGGATGGATGCAGAAGAGCAGGAGCTAAGAGAGGTGATGCCAGGGGCATCCTGCAGGAGCCAGGATGAATGGCTCCAGCATCCTTCAAACAAACTGTATCTCAGGGCACTTTCTGGAGTTCAATAACACAAGATAGTGGGTAATAGATGGTGTAAATTGCAGGGAAGAGCAGCCCAAAGATACGGCAGGAGGAATAAACTCACACCTTCCATTACAAAGCCAATAACGGAGCCAGGGGGAGTGGGGAGGTGGAGACAAGGGAGAGGAGATTTATTTGCAGATGAGGTATGAAAGCAGTGGAGAATCAATGACTGCATCATAAAGCACCTCATGCGGATCACTAATATATACACAGCCCTTGCCAAGTGCTGAGGGTGCCCTCAGATCTTCAGCCACTGTTTAAAGGGATGCAGCGTGTGCCTGGCTCGTGGCATCAGGCTCCTGTGCTGAGGTCTCTCCCTTTGCAGGTCTTTGGTTTGGTTTGGCTACTTGAAGAGGTGCTGAGAGCTTTTGAAATAGGTCTCCTTAAGCTGGGTCTAGTTTTCCATCCCTTAGCTGAGTCTTCAAGGCCAGGCTTGCCATCTCACTCAGGAGATGCTGTGAACCTTATGTAGACAACAGGGGTTTAGTGCCAAACCTCCAAAGGAAGACGGTGTCAGGCTGGAAATGAGATGTTAAATCATAGAATCCCAGGCAGGTTTGGGTTGAAAAGGACCTTAAAGTTCATCTCAGTCTCCCCTCGGGCAGGATAAAGCCATTCCCCTTGGCCTGTCCCTATAGGCCCTTGTCCAGAGCCCCTCTCCAGGTTTCCTGTAGCCCTTTATGCACTGGAGCTGCTCTAAGGTCTCTCCTTAAGGAGCTTTCTCTGCTCCAGAGCAGAGCTCCTCGCAGCATCTTCATCTCCCTTCTGCAGCGAGGTGAACTTTTACCCCATAACCGAGATAGCAGCATTGTTACATCCACTCTTTAGCGCCTAAATCACTTGGGCAAGCAAGACATGAGCGCTTCCCTCCCTGCGCGGATGTCACCAGCTGTAATTCAGATGATTCAGTCAAGGTCGTATCGTGAAGCAGCATCTCTTCCCCGCCTGCTTGTACCAGGGAGGGGGGGGAGAGGAAGGGGAAGAGGGGCGGAAGATCCCTCCTGTGCCTTGTTGGACAAGCTTGCAAACCAAGAGCGGCGCTGCCGGCGTCCTCACGTCCCCGGCTGCTCCTCAGGTCCCCACTCGCCCCCTCTGCTAAGGTAATGAGATGCAAGGCTTTGGTGTGTTTGACAAGCTGCTGTCCTACAGCGCGGGAGCCGCCAGTGCTCAGAGCCTGCGAGAGGAGATTAATTAATGCTAAAAGACCCAGTTTGCTGTGGCAATGAAATCTCGATTAGAATAATCTCTAATTATCTTGTAGCACAAGTGCCGCGGCTCTCCCAGGTGTCTGCCCCAGCTCGGAACTGTTATTTGTCAGCATCAAAGGCAGAGAAAAGGCAGTGCAAGGGGTGCACGTGTGATCCCTGGGGATGGGGAGCCTGTCTTCTGCCAGGCTGGTTCCTTAATCATGGAATGGTTTGGGTTGGAAAGGACCTGAGGATCACCCAGTTCCAACCCCCTGTCACAGGCAGGGACCCCTTCCACTAGAGCAGGATGCTCCAAGCGCCTGTGTCCAACCTGGCCTTGAGCACTGCCAGGGATGGGGCAGCCACAGCTTCAATGGGCACCCTGTGCCAGCGCCTCAGCACCCTCCCAGGGAAGAGCTTCTTCCTTATCTCCAACCTGAACTGCCCCTGTTTCAGTTTGAACCCATCATCATTCCTTGTCCTATCACTACAGTCCCTGATGCACAGCCCCCCTCCAGCATCCTTGTAGCCCCCTTCGGCTATTGGAACATCTCCACCTCAATGGGTATATCCATCTGCTTCCATGTGCCCCATCCATGCCCACTGTCCCAAACCAGGGCAATCTGTGAGATTCAGGGTCTTGGGTGTAATTGTTGGAGCACAGGGAGCCAGTCTGAGGTCTGTGCAGGTGGTTTGTGGTGCTTCCACTTTGCCATTCCAAACCGTATCATTCAAACGCCTGGTCCTTTATGGCTTGCTTTATTTCTGAGGGCTTTTACACAAAATCAACTCATTCCCAGGGAGAAGTTTAGTCTTGACAAAATGCCACTTTGCCCAGGGAAAGCCATTTCCATCAACAGGCTGCTCGGTGCTTTATTGCCTATCCTCCAGGCTTAGCAAGCTTTACAGTCCTCATCTCCCATCATCTCTTCTGGCCTAATGCCTTTGATGCAAACTGTGACCTGTCCCTTCCTAGAAGGAAGGTCCTGGTGGCCTTTCAGAATAGTCCCTAGGAGCAGGGCTGGGCAGTCATGCTCTGTGTGCTGCACAGGAGATAGGCACTTTAGCATCTGTAGGAGCAGGAATAACTGTCTGCTCTGCTTGGTGAGTGTTGTAATGGGGTCTGTGCTGCTCCAGGTTGTATTTATCTACTTAAAATGGTCTCAGGAGAGGAGGCATCTTGGTCTGAAAGTCATTGCTCTTGTGCTGTGCTCACTGCTGGCTCTGCAGATGCAGGAGGCATCCTTTAGCCATCAGCATCCTCAAGCCCCATAAAGCCTGGGGTGGGTTCTTTTCCACCCTGGAAGCTGCAGCAGGATGGAGGAAGCAGGGTCCATCACAGAGCCTGGGATGGGGGCAGTGTGTTTCTGGCTATGATAACCTGTTGGGTATCACTGGTCAGAGCATCTTTGTGCTTGCTAAGATGCTTAAAGATGGGGCGAAAGCAGGCAGCTGTGAGTGAAGCAGCTTTCCTGAACCCCTCCCCATAGCTTCACCCTGATGGGTGATGGAAAAATCCCCCTCAGGTCCCCCACTGATGCATCTCTGCTGCTTGGGCACCCCCCAAAGCAAAGCCACTGCATCCCACCCTTGAACCTCTGCATATATGAGGGGAGAGAGGGAGGAAAAGCACCACAAACCAACGCCAGGTTGTTTTGAATCACAGATCTGGTTGCAAACGAGCTTGGGTAAAGAAGGGCATGCTTGGTAAATCCTATTTCACTTCACCAATGAGCTGAGAAACTCTTGGATAATGGGTTATGAGTTGTAGATCTGTTTGATTGCATTGTTGCAAAGTGGGAATTGTTTTGCAACATAGATTCTTAATCACTGAGGCATCTGTGATTGAATGCGTTGAAAATTGGTGGGAATTGGAAGTTAACTATAGCGCAGACGGCTTATTCTTGTGTATAATTACAAATAAATTCTAATAACTCTTCCTAGAAAAGGCTGCCAAGAGGAAATTTCCAACCTTGTCCTCTCCTCAGCCCCACTTCTCCAAGAGCACAAATCCTCCCTCCCTCCCTCTCCCTTTCTGAGCCTTCTCTTTTCCAGCCTGTAGAGCTGGGAAATACAAATCCAATCTCTGCATGTCACTCCCTGCATCATCAGCTGCAAACTATCTAACTCGCAAATAGTTCTTGTCATAACACCCGGGGCTGGGAGCTTGGAGAAGGAGCTAGGGGGGAGGTGTTTGCTTGTGTAATTGCATTGAGCCATTGAATGAGCCAGGTTGGAGAAGACCTTTAGGATCAGCAAGTCCAACCATTTCGGCCAAGACCACCATTAACCCATGGCACGAAAGGAGCATCACCCCTCCTGCAGTTTTGGGCCATGGCCGCTCATAGCCTAGAATGATTTTACACCAAGTACAGAGGTGTTTGGTCATCGCTGAGGTGTCTGCTCAATGCGTGAGTGAATTTACACACGGAGGTGATGGAGAGATCAGGGTGGTGTTTGCCAAGTATTTGAGTGTCCATGGGCTGGTTGATGATGGAGCAGAGGTCAGCTGCAATTCAGGATCCCAGGGATGTGTGGGATTGCAAATGAACAAAATTAAGCCTCATACACAGGGATTTTACAGCCATAATAAAGTTTTAGTAGGGATACAGTCGCCCTGGGAGGGCTTCTGCCCCATATTATTATGGAGGCTGAGTTTAGCAGACCTCAGGATAGAACTGAGGAACTTTTACTCCAAAGGGTAACATCATATGGCATGGCATGGTGTGCAGGAGGAACCTTGGACAATGTGGTTCCTGCTGTACTCATGGGATACCAATGGGTTACTCAGGTCTCATGGCAGCGTTTTAGGCTGCTTATCTACATTGACTAGACCTCTAGTATCCCAATAGGTGACTCCTCCATCCTTATCTGTGTTGTGTACGTCCTTAGGTTTGTAATGCAACCCCTTGGCTTGCTGGTTCCCCTTGCAGCCACCTCCATGGCTGGGTTTCTCATGCTCTGAGAATCTGGGGCCTAGAGATGCTGCTGCTGCTGCTGCTCACAAAAGGTCCTGCCTCACCATTTTATGCAGACCACAGAGGTGAAAATCAAATGGTACCCTGCTTTTTGCAAGCCTGTGGCAGGCTGCTGGGGGTTGTTCTTCATGGGATGAGAGGTCAGGTTTGCTTGACAAAGAGAAGGGTCTTTCTTTTTCTTCTTCTGCAGTGCTTGAGCTATTTATACTCCTATCTCCACCCTCGTGATGGGATGAGGCAGTCAATAGGGTGCTTTCATGGCCTCATTTCAGAGAGGCCTTTGCAGAAGTTGAAGAGATGGGTTATTATTGTTAAGTCCTCGTCATGTTAAAGATGCTTTGAAGCCAAACCTGGACCCGCTCATGGTCTCGACCACCAAAGAAGAGAGAGCAGGGCAGTACCCAAGGATGGGGAACAGAAAAGAAAGCTTTTTATTGCGTATCGACTCTCCTTTTGTTGCTTGGGAATAGCAGATTGGACTCCCCTTTGGTACCCAGAAAAGTTTGGGCAATGCCACCTCCTTTTGGAAGAGCCCCATGACTTTTAAAGGAGATAACAGCTGTTTAAAGCTGGGTCAACTGTGTAGTCCTTTATCATTACTTAATGATATCATCCCCATCTGGCATTTAACATGTGTGGGGAAAGCATTAGCAATGAAATAAAGCAAGCAGCGGACCGCAACTCAACCTGAGCTTCGCGATGGCTTTGCTTGCATTAGAAAAGTTGCACAAAACCAAGTCAATCGGTTTGAAATCCGTTTATTGAAAACGGTGCAAACTCTTAACACAGACAGAACTCGTTTAACCTTTGCTTAAATTGATTTTGCTTGTGACAGTAAATTACCAAGTGAGACCGAGCTGATTTAATGGAGGGTTAAGCCTGTTTCAGTGTGTCCATCTTCAGGGTTTTCATTGGTTCGGAGAGTGAGGATGGGCCGGAAACTGGGAGCTCATGAGGGACTCAGGGAAAGCTGAGTTCTCTTTCTTGTTCTGCCACAGATGCTGGGAAATTCCCATCTCTGGGCCTCAGTTTCCTCTGTGTGATGGGAGATGATGGAATTTTCCTGCCTTGTCAGCGCGGTGGTGTTGCCTTGGGGGTGAGAAAAGAGCACCCTAGGGTTTGCCTGTCCTGAAAAGAAGAGCTGGTTTACTAACTCCACAAAAAGTAATGGTAAAGTAGCTGCTACCAGTGTGAGTTTGAGTTGTTCAAGCTAAGCCAGGGCCATAGTTTGCTTTGCAGGATGGAAAAAGAGACGTTTTCTAACATGAGGTCTATGCGCGGTCAGCATCCCTCTTCCACCCATCAGATGCTGTATTTGAGACCACACTGAAGCATCTCCTCCGGGATGGAGAGGGCTTCATGTTCCTCAGTCATACATGCCTTTTGTATGGCGTTTGTATGGAGGGATGCTGCTGGGGATGCACCAGCATCCTCAAGGCTCACCAGTGTTAAGCTTTGGTCGTGAGCTTAAGGACAAGGTTGTTTTCCAACATGCTGGAGTTGCTCAGGCCTGGTTTTGGAAGCGGAGGAGCCTTGAGCCACCTGAACAAGTGTTTTTCAGTGGATAGCGAATGCGCTGTGTTACTTGTCTGGGAGTGATGTGATTTGAATTAAACAGAATGCTCAACTGCAGAAGGAAAGGAAAGAAGTGGGGGGGGGATGTGTCTAGATTGATGGGAGAACTGGAATGGTGATAACTGGTGTTTTAATCGAGTAGCTGAGGGCTTAGAGCAGCCCTCTTGGGAATCAATCCTCCTTTTTGCCTGGGGAATTTGGACCTACAGCTCATAGTGAAGGCCTTTGGTGGATGGGAGATGCTGGGTTGTTTCCCTGCTTGGAGCTCTCTGCTTTGTATACCAATAGGTAGTTATTAATTAGGAATCCAAGTGGCTCCCTCATTCAGAGGTTAGGTTACTCACTAGGGAAGCTCTGGTCCCTATTCTCATTAAGGTTTAATTATACAAAGTAAAATATCATCAACAGGAGGGAGCAACCCCCCCTGAATACAATATGAGGGGGTGGCTGGTGATCTGCTGGCAAGCACGGACATGGCTTTGGGTCCCTAAGGATGAGGGAAGCTGAATGGCTCCCATGTGGGGCCATGGGGATCGTTTCACTTCATTCCCTGGATAAGCTGCAGTGAGAATTTGGGGTATCCAGGCTGCGGTGGGGAGGGGTGTAGGACAGTGCTAATGCCATGGAGGGCAATTGGTGCCTGAGTTAAAACCAGGAATGGTTGTGGGATGAATGGGAAATGACCGGAGGCTGCTGTTAACTGAAATACCCATCTGTAGATATAACCCAGGGTAATGAATAACAGTGGGGCAGCAACCACTTGAGGTTTGGAGCATCTTCTGCCCAGGCAATGGGGATCAAGGATGGAGCTGTCCCTTGGAGGGTCCAACATCAGGACTTATCCCTATGGGGGGAATTTAGAGGATGGGAGGAATTCTGTGTACATGGATGGCTTCATTTTGCATTGGAGAAATGGTGCTTGGCAGGTGAAAGAATCCAACCGTAGGCACTCCAAGTTCTCGCTGCCTGCAGCCCTTTCCTCCATTGGATCTCCGGGTCTTTCGCCACAGCAGGCAGCTTGATCCTGGTTTGTACAGCATGGAAACTGAGGCAAAGAGCTGGAAAGCGTTTTTGCTGGCAGGATAACGATGAGTTTCTTCATTTCCACCCTGCTTTGCTCACCAGAGCGCGGGTTCCAGTCCCAGGGTGGACACTGGAGGGGCAAAGGGGCACGGCAGGCTCGGCCTTGCCGGGAGGAAGAGATGCTTTAATGAGTTCACGTCTTGGAAGTGCTCTCGAGTCTTGAGGTGAAAGTTACTCTCCAGGAGAAGTGCAACGAGCGCTGATTTGCATTCTTATTGCTGGCAATATCCATAGGGAGAGAATGTCAGAACAGCTGTTATGTCAAATTACCTTCCTCCAGTAACAGGGGATTTTATCTGTCATCTCATGGAGGGCAGAGGCACTCGTACCCCTTGGGGGAAGCCTGGCTTTGCATATATTTTGCATTGTGAAACGACTTCGCCCAGCCCAAAGTGCTGCAGGAGAGGGATTTAGGTGAGGCGGCAGGTTGAGGGATGGAGCGGAGCAAAGGGGATGCTCACACCCCCATCACTGATACCCCGGCTGATACCCAGCTCCGTCCGCATCCTGCGCTCAGTGTGTCCCCCCTTTTATTGCAGCCTTTTGATAGAATCACTTCTTAATTAACTCAAGCGATGGCTTTCTTTCCTGGAGCTCATTTCCAAGGGCTTAGTTTTATTTCTTCCACAACATGAATATTTGAGGGGGTTTCTGCTCAGATCCGTGCAATAGGAGCAGGGGAGGGGAGAAGAGGAGGAAGCTGAGTCAGCGCTGCTCCTCGCACCGCAGCGTTTCTGCTGCCGTCTGTGTTTTGCCAAGCAGCCATCAAGTTGTGGTGATCATTTGCAGGGAGGAAAACATCAAAATAAAGCCAGGCATGGAGCACGATCATTAAAAGGCTCCATCTGGAACCTGCGCTAAGGAGGGAGGAAGGCAGCCGGGTTTGGCCCTGGCTGGCCTCTGCTGTGCCCATCACAACCAAGCTGTTGTTAGGTTGAAGCGTGATTTTGGGGCTCTAAATGGGTTTTGTGCCTCTTGGCACAAAGTGAAGTGTAGGGGGAGGCTGAGGGCTGATTTTGTGCATCTGCACTCTCTGTGCTCAGGTGAAGGGCTGCTGTTGGGACAGGGGTTGTCCTTTGGGTTTGTGATCCTATAATGCAAGGGCTGTGATGCTGAGGCTGCTGAGTAGCAAACCTTCTCCTTCTCCTTACCCTGCCGTGAGCCCCCTGGTAGCTCTGCCCTCCCCTCCTGCATAGCTCAGGCTCCTTTGGTGCATTGTGAAGCTCCAGGCTGGGAGTGGAGATTCAGCCCCAGCAGCGATGGGTTGTGCCTCAGTTTCCCCTTCATGGGATCCTAGAATGGCTTGCATTGGAAGGCACCTCAAGGCTGATCTAGTTCCAAGCCTTCCATGAAGTCACGCTGATTCCTTTTCTTGAGGTGCTTTGGAACATATCAAGGACCTTAGGAAAGCAAGGTGTTTGTGGTGTTGTCCACATGAGTGGCTCCAGCTTGTCCATGCCTTTTGCTTAGGCAGAAGCTTGGATCAGATCTAAGCCAAGTTGTATCCAATGGGAATCTCTCCCTTTCCCTGCTGCCAATCCCATGTGCGCAGTCCAGCCCTAAGCTGCTTTAGGTTTCTAAATAAGGTTTAGATGGAACAGGGCAGCCTACGGAGAGGGCCACGAATAGAGCTGGGTGTCCCCAGCTAAGTGAGTCAGAGAGCCCTGAAATAGCCACAGGTCAGATGATTTGGATGTCCACAACCAGTGTTTCAAGCACTTTGGGATCGGATCACTTCCCCCAAATCCCACTTAATGGCCAAGCCTGGGAGCTGGGATTCAGTCCTTCAAAGGTCGGGACACCCATCCTCTGGTCCCCATCCCAGTTAGACATTGCCTGCATCCATGCTGGTGGTACCCAGGGATGCGGCTGTGCCCTGTGCCCCCAGGTCAGGCAGTGTTAAGGGTTGTGTGGTGTTAATTGTAATGGCTGGATCCCACTCGCGAGCTTTGATACCTAACTACTTTGCTGCGTTATCATTCCCGTGCTCCAAACATAGACTGGGAACAAGTTAAATGCTGGAAGTGAGGCAGAGGGAGGCTGGGAGATACTAAATGTCTGTAGCCTTTCAGAGGCTCCATAATTCATAATCCTGAAACGCACAGGCTGATAATTGCCCTAATCACTGGAGAAACATGGCCAAAATGTACTGAAATAAGCCATAAAACTCATTACAAGATAACAAGATTCTATCTATTCTCAGAGGTCGCGTTAAAGCTCGGCAGGTCAGGGAGTTAATCACCTCCTCCAGCAGAAGCAATGCCGATAAGCAGCAGCGCGGGGCACAGCCTGCCTTGCCTTGGGTCTTGCCCCCTGGTACCCGCTCTGCTTTGGAGAGGGATGCGAAGGGATGGGGTACAAGTAGGTTGGGAAGCTGGTGTGTGGTTGCTGGTGTTTGGCTTTAAAGGGAAAGAAAGTGTTTTCCATGGGATGGCTGAGTTTTCCCATCTCATCCGGAGAAGCAGCGGCGCTTCCATCGCTGTCTGCTGCGGCCCTAGGACCTCTGTGTTTTCTGCTACTTGATGCAAGCAACTGAGCCTTGGCAAAACACCCTTTGAGGAAGGGCTCCCTCTGCAAGGTTTCGTGCAGGGCGTGATGCTGTGTGCCCTGTTCTTCAAGGGACTGGGATCGAGGATGCTTTCCTCTCCTTCATCATTCCCGGTGTGTATCAGCTTTGCTCCAGCCTGGCTCTGTGCTGCGTTACATCTCATGAGGGGGGCTTCAAGTGTCTTAAATCATTACCTGGGGCACCTGCTTTGGGAAATGTCCCTGTTACGGGCCTGGATGAGCTCATGCCCCTCGGAAGGAACAAGGGAGCAGCTCCAGGGGCTCTCCCATTACAGCACCGCCGGCAGCTGCCTCCCCACTGGATTTGTAGTGATGGATACCGGGCACGCAGCTAATCCATAATCCTTGGTAAATGCTGCTGATGAGTCAGTGCTCATTTAACATGAAATAGCCCTCCTGTGAAATCCATCTCCTTGGATTTAGCAGAGCTGCTTGTTGACTAAATATTAATTGGTTATTAAAAGTATTGGTGAGGGGGAGGAAAGGAGACGTTTCCCCAGGGCTATGGCTCGTTCTGCCTGCCTCCCTCACATGTGCCCTTTCATGTCCCCTTTATGCAGGGACCCCTGTTCCTTCGATGCCTGAGCCCTTCTTGCTTTGATATTGTAGAATCATGGAGTGAATTGTGTTGGAAGGGACCTTAAAGCTCATCCAGTTCCAACCCCCTGCCACGGGCAGGGACCCCTTCCACTGGAGCAGCTTGCTTCAAGCCCCTGTGTCCAACCTGGCCTTGAGCACTTCCAGGCTAAGAATCCTTTATCTTCCTCTCATTTGCCACCTATAGCCTTGAGGAAAGAGGGAACTGCAGGGCACGGAACTGAGGTTCCAGGTAAAACACTCCCACGCATCCCTCCTTCTCCTTCAGCCTTGGAGGAGACACATACAAGAGGCAGCAAAGGCTCCGTACATGTGATAGCATGGGATGGGAAGAGGGAAAGTGGGGTAGTGAATTGTCTTCTGGTGTCTTCCAAATCCTGCTGTAGCTGCAGATGGGACTCCTGGAGGGAGCAGGGAGTTTGATGGGAAGCAAGGGGACCAGGAGAGTGCGACATTACCCTCCATCACTGTGGGGGATTGCCAAGTCTAGAAGGGGCTGAGGACCAAAGCATCTCCTCTCTTGATGGGCAGTGTGGGGCTTGGAGGAGACCCGAGACTCTGGGGTTTATTTAGATGTTGGGAAAATGGGTTGTTGCCTGAAGATTAGTAATAATTCTCCCTAAGGAATGATGCAGCATCCTTCTGTGTTTGGGCTTGGGGAGGATCCATTTGCTGTGGCTGGGAAGGAGCACTTTAAGCAGAGAACTGGGGGAAAGATGTATACCCAGTGTGAACCTCAGGTGTTCATAGGGAGGGGTGGTTAGTGGCAGCCAGGCTCTGCTCCTGTGCCAATGAGAGCATCCCCATTAGAGCATCCTGGGGTGACTTGCAGTGATTTCCTTGTGGATAAGCTGCGAGGACAGGATTTTAACCAGGAAAATCATGTCAGTTGGAAAAACCACATCTCTTTTTTTTTTTTATTCCCCCATAAAGAAACGAATAAAAGGAATGCTTTTTGTGTGCTTGCTTTGCCCTGCGCCCTGCTGGGTGACAGAGGCAACAGTTGAAAGCCGTCATGCATCTTTCTGTCCCCTAATCCTCTCTCCTGCTTCATAAGGGATGGCAGGGAGCCCCGTGGGTCCTGCAAATGAAGATCCCCACAGGTGCAGAACGTGTTGCTTTGCCCAGTGTGAAAAATCAATACATATGCTCGCTGCGAAATAAACCCAAGCCCACAATGCACAGAGAAGCTTGCTACAAAGCAGGGAGGAGGGAGAGCAAGAGCTCCTCTCAAAGGAATAGTCGTTTGAGAGGGAGGCCTTAGAAAAGCAAGCATAAAGCAAAGCTCTTTGCTGGGGAAGTAGAATAGAAGCAGAGTGGGGAGAGCGCAGGCACCCGGTGAGAGGACATATACCCGGTGGGAAGGTTTGGATACTCCCTCTGCCTTTCCAGAAGGGTTTTTCTCATGTTCCCACTCAAGCTTTGCAGCCGTGAGTGGAGTTTGTCAATGAAAAGGGGCTGTGGTCCCCTCTCTGCATCCCCGGAGCATCCCTTCGGTGGGGCTTTAAGGATGCTGGGTCTTTCCCCCAGCTTTGATGGGACTCTGTCCCCATCTAGCGACGGCTGGGCTGTGCCTGGCACTGCTGCAGCCTCCGCTTGTGCAGCAGGGCTTCATCGTTTAGCCTGGCTTGTTCCAGCTCGATGGGAAGAAGCTGAATTCAACCCCTGTCTGGCTGCACTGAACCATCGCAAGGCAGTGTTAAACTCACCGCAGCGACTTCTGCTGTTGAAGCCGAAAGAGAGAGAACCCGCTTGGAGTGGAAGGGGACGAGGAGCAGACAGGCTGGTGCCAGCCCTGATGCTGTAATGGTGTTAGGGAAAAGCAATGGGTAATTCATTTGGGTGGGCTTCATTTGCCCTGCTCCAGGTAGAGGCTGCAGAGTAATCAGGGCATCCTCTGAGCAGGCAGACACCTCAGGTCTTTGCAGGAAAGAAAGGGATTGGGGTTTATCATGGACTCACAGAGCGGTTTGGATTGAAGGGATCTTAAAGCTCATCCAGTCCCAACCCCTGCCACAGGCAGGGACCCCCCTTCCATTGGGACAGCTTCCTCCAATCCCTGTGTCCAACCTGGCCTTGAGCACTGCCAGGGATGGGGCAGCCACAGCTTCTCCATTCAACTCATCCCAGTGTCCCATTACCCTCAGAGGGAAGAGCTTGTGCCTAAGAGCCCATCTCAGTCTCCCCTGTTCGGGCAGGTTCAAGCCATTCCCCTTGGCCTGTCCCTACATCCCTTGTCCCCAGCCCCTCTCCAGGTCTCTGGAAGCTGCACTGATGTCTCCCTGGAGCCTTCTCTTCCCTCGAGCAACTCCATAGCAGGTAGTGGGGATGTTGCATGTGCAAACAAGCTGCAGCAGGATGTGTTCTCCTCCCTCCAGAGCATCCTGCATGCCCCATCTGCTGTCACTGTCACCACTGCCAGCGGGGCAGCAGGCTTGGAGAGGCATATGGATGGGCACAGGCGGTCCTACAGCTGGTTCTCCCATCAGCTCTCTGTGGGGATTGGTAGCACGATGCTCAGCCTGGAGAAATAACCCCCTCGTCTTCAGCAGGTCTTAAATATGCCCGTTCAGGCAGCGTGTGCGGCTGCAGATGCTTTGTAAATGGATGAGGAGGGATGAGACCAATTTTCCTCCCTTTCCTACGTGGAACTAGTGAGATTTTACATGGCCTTTCCACCCATCTGAGGCTTCCAATATGCAGCTTGTAAAGGTGGTCAGGTGGAGAGATGGAAATGATAAAACTCCTCTTTAAGAATAACTACCTCTTTTGGTACCGAGCTTTCCAGAGCATTAAGGCCTGTTAGGCAGTAAATAGCACTGTGGAAGATGGGCTAGGAGCCTTTAGCTTAAATCACTCAGGAATGAGCTGGAAAAAGCCCTTTCTGAGCCAGTCCTGAGCTGCTTCCTGGGCTCCCCTTGCACTTGGATTTCCCATCCCTTCAATGGGGACAGTGTGGGACGGTCCATTGGGAAGTCCTGAAGCAGAGGTGAGGCCACTGGAGCACTTGGCTTCAGTGCATTGAGATAAACTCCTCTGTGCCATCTCCCCACCATATTTCTCCTCCTTTATGTGTTATTTTGTGTTGCCCAGCTCTTCCCTTTGCATGGCAGCAGCCATGGGCGCACGCGTGCGACAGGAGGAGGTGGGTATAGCCTCAGCGTGGAGCACACAAAGCCGAAACAGTGGGCAAACCGGACTCATGGAACCACTTTGAACATCCGGAGTCCTTTGGAAGAGCGAGGGGAAAAAAGAGGAAGGGAAGTGGGTGGAAAATACCTTTCAGTTTTTGCCATTTCAAAACTTGAAGCTGACCTGATTTCAAAGGATGAGTGTGTAATACTCTCCTTCTTTCTTCTCTTTATTTTTTCCCCCTAATAGGTAAGTGACATTTCATTCCGCTCATCCTTAAGGCAAAGTTGGATTATTCGTGCTTTTTAAAGCAGGAATAAGGTGGGGGATAAGACATGCAGGGAAGGAGCCACACGGGCACAGCGGCCGGTGCATCCAGAGAGAGGGATCAGAAAGCTGCAGAGGTAGGTGGCTCTGATTGGGGACCAGGGAAGAGCTGCAGCCCTCAGGGGACCCGTGGCCATCACCAGTATCCTCCCTTGCATCCAGTTTTGTGGGAATCATTGGGAAGAACCTCAGGAATGGCCTTTTGGGAAGCCGAAGGAGATGCTGGTGGGCAGGAGAAGGACGTGTGTGGGGATGGGTATTGGGGGCATGGGGCTGGCTCCCCTTTTCTGGGTGGTGCCATGGGTTTGGTGGATGGATGTGCCCATGGTCAAGTGTATGGATGCGATGGTTCACTGCCTGCTGCTTGCTCATCCCTTGTATTAACGATGCAGTGTGTAACAGTGCTTTTGGTGCTTTGGCATAAGGGCAAGAAGATGGTAAACCTAGGAATGAATCTACTTAGCACATGGAAATCCTATCCTAATTCCTGGGATATATATTGCGATGACACTAGATGCTCTCCTGGGCATCCCTCAAAGCTCCTACCATAGAAGGGCTAATGGGGCAAACCTTGTTCTTGCGTTTCTGGGCTGCAGCACGACGTGGTGCCCACGTTGGTGAATATCTGGGATGGTTTTGCTGATGTTTTGCAGTAGGAATGAGGTAATTTTGGGGGGCTTATTTCCAGATGGATCACCTGTGAACGTGCTGACTTCTCCTGCAAACCTAACCTGGCAACACAAGCCTAAGCTCCAGCAGCAAACGCCTTAGGAACCATCCAGGAATGGATGGGAAAGAATTACTGTTTCTTGCTCTGTTTTGCTCTGCAGCAAGATGTCTTTATAGCCACGTGGATGTGAGCAGGACAGGGGATTGCCAAGCAGGAATGCGGCTGCAGGGCTTAGCTGGAAGTGTAGCAAGGGGGAGAAGTAGCTGTAAACAACAGCAAAACCCTTACCTAAGCAAACAGGAGCATGTCCTTTCTCTCCTGGCATCCCTGTGGAGCCCAGGCGAGTGTGGAGCAGCATGTTGTAACCCTTGTTGTCAGCTCTTGCTTTATTTCTCATCTCCCTTTGTGCTCCTTATCCACCGAGTTGACCACTGCGTCGCAATCCCTCCCTGCTTGTGCTGATGCTCCAGGCAACCTGGGTTATTCCAGACTCTGCATCCAGCAGGGAAGACATGGGGAAATCTGCCTTTTTGGAGTTGGAATTGAAGGCAAGACAGGGAAAAGAGGCTGGTGGAGAATTAATAAGGACTGGGGAGCCTATTTGTTGTCTGTATTATCCTATCCCAGGTCTGCAGGGATGTACATCTCCCTGGGATTCTCCAGGATAGCTGTTCTTCATTAGCATTTAGGGGAATAATTCATTAGGGAGAATACATTTTGAAGCCCTATCCTTGCTTCTCACCTGCTTTTCTTTCCCAAAAGGAAGTGTCAGGTTCTCCAAGCACGTTTTGCTGCTCCAGTCGGAGGGGGGGGGGGTGATGGAGGAGGAGCAGGGATGGAGCTGGGGAGACCTCAGTGTGTATGTGGGGGGGCAGAATCGTGGTCCTGCAAAAAGATAGTCTGTGGTACAGGTTCAAATTGAACCCTTTTTGGTGGGGGAGG
>NDXB01017945.1:27889-38098 GCA_002631895.1 Agapornis roseicollis
CCCCCCCCCCCCCTTCCCATCTCTCCTTCACCCTCCCCATCCCAGTTTCTATCCCCTCCCTTCTCCAGTGCAGTGATATCAGACAGCTGATGTGCTGCAAGGCAGAGCCGAGCGGGTGCAGAGCCTCCGGGAGATAATTGACTTCGGAAGCTTCTTGGTATGAGATCTGGGATGAAAACAAGTGGAAATATGTTATTTTACAACCTTGATACTCCTGACCTCATTGGAAATAAATATACACATAACAGCCTGGAGAAATCAGATGCTGCATTTAATGGAGAGGCAGGGACAGGAGTGCGGGGCTGTGGTGGCCTCGCACGGCTCCGTTGGGTACTACAAGGCGCTGCTACGGAGCAGAGATGCTCGGGAGGACGGGTTAGGATGCTGGATTATCAGAAAGCAGAAAGGCAAACAGCCCTTTCCCCCTCTGTCTTTCCCCATTTTCCTCCCCAGGAGCTGCTCAGAGCTCCGATGTGATGCTAGACAGGCAATGTTGTGGCATTGGTGCAGAGTTGGAAGTGGCTTAGGAGCATTGGAGGATGCTCAACCCCAGGTGGGATGCAGGACCTGAAGCAAACCATGGTCCATCTGCAGCTGCACCCCTAAGAAGGTGAAGTGTTGGCATTAACCCCCTGCAGCACCCAAATCCCGTGGCCCTGGTGTGTGTTGAGGGTGCTGGGGGGTCTTGATGCTGCCTCTTCCTTCCCCTGCTCCCTCACTGCCATCTGTGCCAGGGTCCTTAAAAGTGTGAATTAGTGCTTGTCCTGCAGTGCTACTTAAAGGTAATGAAGTTTACTTGGCTGGGTGAATTACCAGCTCTTTTTAAATGGCCCCTTTTTTTTTATCCCCTTCATTGCTATGCAGATGTATGCTAATGTGATGGTCTCCAAACACAACTTCCATGACCTTCTAATGTTTATTTATTTATTTACTTGAGAAAGCTCTTCGGGCTGCTGTAATTGAATTAGCATCTCCACTTCGGAGCTGGCCTGCTAGGTAGGAGAGAAGAGCGAGGAACATGATGGGGAGCTCCCCATAATGGGGAGCCGGTAGGTCTGGGCCATCCAAGGGATGCCACAGTGAGCCAGTGGGCTTTGTTGCATTGAGCGGGATGAACCTTGCGTTTATGGGGCTGTGCTAAAGGAGACTGTGGAAAATCAGCTTAATGAGAGGAAATCTCTGCATCTCGGTTGAATAGGGCACTGCAGGGAGCATCCTCCACAGGCAGACACAGCCCGTGCTATGCCAGTTCCTTATCTCAGGGTTGGGAGTAGCTCGGGGCCACCTGCCAGCCCCCATCCCTGGGATTGGGGGATGAAGCAGTATCACCTCCTCTTGCAAAGCTTCTGCCTGGCTGTAATGAGTTGCAGCCCAAGGAAGAGCATCTCTGGTGGCACAGCAGGTATCAGGGGGCTGCCTTGGGAAATGCAGGCAGTGTCTGAGTGCTGACAGGTTCCCCAAATCCCCCTCTTTGCCTGGGCATCGCCTCCCATTCCCCCATCCTTTGCTCTTGTGTTTTGTCCCTTCCCAAACCCTCACAGTCCTTTCCACCTACAGAGCATCCTTCCTCCTCCTCGGTGTCGGTGTATGGGTGCCCTGGGGCCCCAGGAACACCAGCTCCAGCTGCTGCTGTTTAGGTATAAGTGCTTACATTTGTTTAGCACAAAGACACCCCTGAGGATTCCCGGCTCATCCGTGGAAAAGCATTTGTCAGCAAAAACACCTCCAGAACCAGCACCCGGACTTGGCCTCAGCTTGGAAGTGCAGGGAATGGGGCTGTGGGAGATGCTGGGATACCCCCAGGCAGGAGCAGTGCCCTCTCCACATGTTTTGGGTGCTATCAGAGTGGGACCAGGCACTGCCAGCCTCTCTTTACCCCCAGCATCATAGAATCCCGGACTGGTTTGGGTTGGATGAGACCTTAAAGCTCATCCAGTTCCACAGGCAGGGACCCCTTCCACTGGAGCAGCTTGCTCCAAGCCCCTGTGTCCAACCTGGCCTTGAGCACTGCCAGGGATGGGGCAGCCACAGCTTCTCCATTCAACCCATCCCAGTGTCCCACCACCCTCACTGGAAAGAACTTCTTCATAAGATCCCATACGAATCATCCCTTTTCCAGTTGGGAGCCATGACTCCTCCTCCCATCCCTGCATCCCTTGTCCAAAGCCACTCTCCAGGCTTCCTGTAGCCCCCTTAGGCACTGGAGCTGCTCTAAGGTCTCCCCTTAAGGAGCTTCCCCCAGGCTTGTGGCAGGATTGCAGCCTCTCCTGCCCTCTCATTCTGGCTGCTTAGAGGCTAATGAGAAACCCAGGGGAGGGAACTGCAGCTTTGAGGGGTCTGGCTGGAAGGAGCATCCCACCACCATCCTCTGCCCTCACCAATCCAAAGGGAGCCGAGCAGCTTTGTGCCCACAGATGGGTGTCTCAGATGGCTGAGATGATGGTGATGCTGGGGAAGAGCCTAAAAGCCTGCAAGAGGCCACGGGGGTCTTTCAGTGTCCATATGGACCTACTGATGCTGTAATAAGCGCTGCCCAAGCCCCTCTCATCAGACGCTGCTCAGTAAATGCAGTAGGCAGAGGGGAGGCTGCGCGCCTCTTCCCAGCCTCTGATCCCTGCCTTTTGTCCTCAGCCATTGAGAAGCACCAAAAGCCATTGTGATGAGAGCCTGGTCCCCCTCCAGGCCGGGGCTGGGATGCTGGCAGCAAGGAGGTAGTTGAAACTTTTATTGGCGTATTCATGTCCTCTGATTGACTGATAAACTGGCTCCTCATTATGGGTTTGTGTCTTTTTAATTAGCCTAAGGGCCTCATTAGCAGCAGCAGCAATGACTGTGATCAGCCTTGCCTGGCATCCAACCTGCATCGTGTCACACAGGCTCCACACAGAGGGGTTGTTACCTGTGAGCTCCTGCCCAAAGCCGCCCTCCTCCTTCTCCTCCTCCTCCACAGACCCCTATCACCATGGGGAAGGACGTGGGGACAGCCCTGGGGTGGATGGGGAGCAATGGGGCTGGCTTTGTGATGTGCAAAACCAGGGCGCAAGGGTCCCAATGCTGCTCGGAGCTCCTGGGTTTTGCTGTTCTCAGTGTTCATATGGGATGGTTGGTTGGGGCCCTGGCTTTCCTGCCCTCATACTGAGCCCCTTGCCCTCTTCCTGCCTTCATAGAAGCAGAGGGTGAGGGTTCTGGCATGGCAGTGAAAGGCTGCACGTTGTTCCCATCCTGGGGAATGGGGATGTCGATTTGGGCACCCGCCTTTGCTGGAGGAAGCCAAAGCCTCGGGTGCTGTGCAGCAGCCAGGCGAGGCAGTGCTCCGGCACCAGCTGGTCCCCCTTTGCTCTTGCCTGTGCCATCAGGCAGCCAATTAGCAAGAAATTAATATTGTGATTAGCAAATATTATGATTTTCTATCGAAATCTGTAATAAGCTGATTATTCACTAGCGAGGAGCAGCCGCTGCTGGAGGAGGATGCTGCTTTCCCCCTGCTGTGCTGCTACAGAGCAGCATCCCGCACCGGAGGGCAGCATCCCGCCCAGGATGCCGGAAGCCATCCCGTTGGGCTGGAAGAGCACCGCAAAGCCATGCTCTATCCCTGGCAAGGGCAGTGCAGTGGGAAGCAGGCAAGGAGCAGGCAGGGCTCGTTGCAGGAGCATGCAGGGCTGCAGCTTGTCAGCAGATGGCAATGCCCTCCTGCAGCACGGCAAAGCAGGCTGCTTGGTGGTCCTTTGGAGGGCCACGGGGTCTGCTGGAGACCACGCTCTAGGGATAGAGGCATAGACTGGTTTGGGTTGGGAAGGACCTTAAGATCATCCAGTTCTAACCCCTTCCTGCTCATTTTGGAGCATCTTCTGTGCTCCTCCCTAAAGCAAGTCTGTGTTTTCCATATCAATTCAAATGCTTCATCACATAGGAGTTAGCAAATGTCCAGGCTGATGTGGGGGCACTGTGGTGGGTATCAAAATGTGCTTTTCCTTTGCACAGTCTCTTGGGGATGAGTATAGATTTGGGGTCTTCTGGAAAGCATCGTGCATTCAGGCATGTAGCCATCAAGAAGGCAAACTTTCCTCTCTTCCCAGCATACTGATGAGGTATGACCATACACAATCTTCTCTATGCTGTTAAAGAGAGACGTTTCCCTCCATCCTCCCCTTTTCCTATTGGGAAAACTGAAGCACTTGCAGTGATTCCTCAAAGCCACTATTGTGGGCATGGGGAAAGGGAGCAGAAAGTGAGGGTTCATGTACTAAAACCTATGTGGCCTCCCCATGCCTGTCCTGCCCCCCACCTGGGACCGCTCAGTTGTGCTCTTTACATCCACATGTGAAAAACTCCCTTGAAACCAGTTCAGAAGGGATCATTTCTGGCTGTAAGGCTTCAGGAGCACGGGGCACAGATCTGAACTGACTTTACAAGCCGGTTGCTCTTCTGTACATGGGAAGTAATGTGTATTTTTGCTTGCTTCTCGATGGGAGAAGCTGTTGGATCGCTCCTTGGTGGAGATGTAAGCGCTAGATGGCGAAAATGAGCTGTGAAACAGCGCCGTGGTCCTCGCCTGCATCCTCGCATCCTCGCAGCTCTCGCCCCATCATCGCTGCTGAAGGCTTGGGATAAAATAAGAGAGAGATAAGTTTGGGGACCGTGATTGCTCTGAGCGTGGCTGAAACTCTTCCCTTGCCCTTGAGTGTCCTCAGGCAGGGATGTGATGCTTGTGCAGGTTCGGCTCTTGTCCCTCTGCTCTGAGGTACCACCAGACCAGTTATTCGCAGTACAGCCCCATTGTCCTCTCTTGCACAGGCTGCAGCAGATGGATGCAGGGCTCTGAGGCTGGACAGGACTCATTGCTGGAATGGGAAGTGCTCAAGGGGGATGGGAACAGGAAACAATGAGGGACTGGATGGAGAAAGTGAAGGGGGATGTTCTCCAGTTCAAACTCTGTGAGAGACATGCAAGGTTGAGGGGGAAATAGAAGGAAATGGGCCCATCCTAGGCTCCTGTGTGGAAAATCACTGCCTCTTTCCTGGCACCCGTCCCCTCCGTACCCATCCCAGGGTATCTCCACCATGGATTTGCCCTATGGATGTGCCACTTTGCCCCTACCACACCACAAACACGCCGAGCATCCTTGTACTGACAAGGCAACAGCATCTCCCTTCCTTCCTTCTCTCTGCCAGTGCTTGTGTTGCAGGGATTTAGGGCTCCTGAGCCCAGATGGGCAATTCCCAGCCTCTGGGATGTCTCTTCAGGTTTTGGGAAGCAGTTGGCAAAGCCTTTCCTAATCCCACATGCTATGGGAAGAGCGGGCTCCTGCTGGTCACCCATTTGTTAGCTTTCCTTCCATCCAAACTGGAGTGAGGTCTCATCCAGCAGCTTTGCTCTATGGTATAACATGAGTTATGGGGGGAAGAAACAAGAAGAGTGGGTGCAGTGAGGGGTCCTTGCTGTACATGGAACATGGGAGAGGTGCTGCGATGCTGCAGAGCAAATGCATCCTCTCTTTGAAGCAGGGAACCTATTTTGTGATGCTGCAGGAGCAACACCAAGCAGCCAAGCAAAAAGGCAACCCGATGGGGACATGGGGACTGTTATCCAGGCCGAGTTAGAGACACTGGCTCTGTAATCACTGGCAAAAAGGAGCTTAAGAAGGGGCTTCATGGAGGGCTTACATGTTTCTGAAGGGAATTGAGCGGATTGATGCCATGAGGCTCTTTGAGCTCGTGTCAGCTTAGAGGAACAAGTGGGCATCAGTTTAAGCCAAGACGCCTCGAAGCAGGCCACGAAAGGAATTGAGGTGAATACATATATTGAAACCATTTTCCTGCGTGCTGTGCTTAGTTAATCTAAGTCATTGACTAACCCAAGGCAGCAGTCGGAGTAATCAGTGCAAATGACTTGAAAATGAAGCCAAGCTGGTAATTAGGGATAACAAATGCCATGTCAAGAAAGCAGTGGCTTGGCTCAATAGCTCTGCAGCTTCGCAAGGGTTATCAGGACCCTGTGTCCACCCAGTGAGTGGAGGAAGAGCAGGAGATAACAGCAAGATGTTTGGTGGCTGCATGTTGGGACATGCTAATAGGATGCTGCGTGGATGCTGCCTGGGGTTCAGTGCTCTCTGACCACCCTTTTTGGATTGGTTTATGGGTGCTATGGGACCTTTACTTGGAGAGGAAGCAGAAGGCAGAGAAAGGCTGTGCACACAGGCAAAGAGTAGCTGAGCAAGCCAACCGAAACGCCAAGATGGCTTTTAGCTTGCCATCAGTACGCTTCAGAGTTAACGTGTGTTGGTGTGGGTGCATGAGAAGACATCTGACACATCTGCACCGCCTGGCACCAAATCTCTGCTGTTTGTGCTTAATACAGAGCAAGCACAGACCTTTTCTGATGGGAGGGACTCTTTTGGCATGGTTGTGAAGCGCACAGCAGGGCCCTGATGTCAGCTGTTACCTCGGGGGCTCACTGGAGCAGTGATGCTCTCTGCAAGAGCAGAGCTTTGGCAGGCTTAGTTTTACCAAGCCTCTCTCCTCGTCGTGTTTGGAGTCCGATTTCTCAGTTGCTCTGAGGTTCGATTTCATGCAGACAAACCCCATAACCACAGCCCCCTGCAAAGTGTCACCTTCACAGTGACACCGAGCGTGGCACTGACACAATGGCCTGGCGGGGTGATGCACTGGCAGATGGCAGCTTCCACTGGGACAGAGCAAATGAGACACTCGAAATCCTGGGAAAGAGCAGCCAAAATGACCCCAAAACAACCCAGAAAGGAGAGTGAGGGAGAAATGGGTCTAAGAGGCTGCTTTGGACCCTCCCAAGCTGCTGTTTGCTGAATGCTCGCTGAGCCCAGCCCAGCAAAGCCAAAGCTCGGAATAGGCAAGGAGGTAATTCTGCCTCTCCTTCCCTTTCTTCTTCCTTCTTCCTTCCTTTCTTTCTTCTCCCTGCTTTTTCCTGCCCCTGACTCCCGCTGACATCTGTCTAATGAATGTGAAGGCATTGAGAATGGCCAAAGTGAAATGTATGAGGCTGATCGCCTTCATCTTATTACCGCTAATGGGAGCCCGCGTAGATAAATCCTCATGGATCCTGATGGAAGCTTTCCTTTAAATATCCGGCCTTTGGTGTGAGATATGGACATGGGGAAGGGGGGGACACGTGTGTCACCTGCTGCAAACCACGCTCCTGGTGGGTTCTGTGTGTTTGTTTCCCCCAATAAGCCCTGAAATCACTGCGATTAAGTAGCGAGGGGCTATTAAGCCCATGCTTAGGACTAAGGTTTAATAAGGCAGTAATAGGTGCTGTGTATATTTACACGTGTAGGCAGCCTTAGGTGGTAAACCTCAACCCAGGTGCTCTTTAAATAATCAATAGTTATTAAACATGGAGCTGCTATACAGCTAAATAGAAATTAAATGCCTGGCTGCGAGAGGAGCTTGGATTTCAAGTATTAAAGAATTAAGGCTCTTTAAGAGCATTCCAGCATGCACTGGAATCCTTAAACTGCTTATCCTAACCCGGTCCCATCCCTGCACCTCTTCCCACACCTGTCCTGGCTGGCAGACAGGACTGGGATGCTCATCCCTGTGGCCTCCTGGCTCCCCAAGGGTACCTCAATGCCTCTGGCTCGGCTGCCAAGGGAATAGCAGAGGGAATTGCCATTTAATTTGAGTGAGCTCCATGTTTGCTCTGTAAATACCATCAGAGGTTGATGTTTTTAAGAGTTTTAGGCTGGATTCTTTCCCTCCGCCAGCAGTTTGGGCATGTGAAAGCCTAAGTGGGAGCTGCCATGGTGATGCTGCTTCACATTGGAGCCCCCCCGGGTCTTCTCCCTTCCTTGGGCATCACATACAAGAGCCCTTCTTTCTCAGTAGGCTTCACCATGTAGGTGATGCCGATCCACTTACAGCAGCAATGGGGCAAAATACTCCAGTTAGGGCAACAAACTGCATCTATGGGGTGGATGAGAAGCACTCGGGGATGTTGGTATGAAGCTCACGCAACTCTCAGCATCACCTTCCCATGTCACATCTTTGGTTTCCGGCCTTAGAGATGCTCACTGTAGGGAATGGGATGGCTCTGCACTTGAACCAGATGCTTTCTGGCATCTGAGGACTTCAAACCTCTCCGTATGAAGCAGCTTTCCTTTGGGTTTTGCCTTTGCTGCTCACTGGGCTAGGAACTGGATCCCAGCAAGTCACCAGTGCCTGGAAGCAGCTCGCTGTGTGTCAGTGATGCTGCTGCAGTTGGTTCAGCATTCCTCTAGGAGAGGAAGAAACAGGAAAGGGGAAAAAAAGGGCCCTTAACTGCTGCTGTTTATCCCGCTTATTTTCAGTTCATTTTATGCAGCTTCAAACACAGCTGACACTCACCCAGGTCCATTAATGGAATATAAAGGTCAGGGCTGGAGGCACTGAGCGCTGCCGTCCCTGGCTTCCGTGTGATGGGAGCGTGAGAGCCACAATCCTTTCAGTTCCCTTCTGATGTGGTGGAAACAGGGTTGAACTGGTCCTGAGTGCCCTTAGTGAGAGCAGGGATGGGAACAGGGCCAAGCAGGATGGGTCCTTGTTGATCCTTGGTCAAGGCTGGACTTGTCTCCTGGGATGAATAGTGTGGCTGATGTTAAGAGCCAGTTCCAGTTAAATGTAAAAGGAAGGCAGTTTTAAGAGGCAGTTCCATCTCCTGGCGGTGTTTCAGGGATTTGGGATGATGCTGGGCAAGCTGCTGCCCCAAAACCTCATTTCTCACAAAAGAATGCTCTTATTAATAGTATTTTATATATATGTTATAGATGTGTTCAGGGCCAGGTTGGATAGGGCTTGGACCAACCTGCTCCAGTGGAAGGTGACTTCCACTGTGACTATGTCAGGGGCTTGGAAGTAGATAAGCTTTAAGGTCCCTTCCAAACCATTCTCTGATGCTATGAACCTTCTCCTTAAGGGATATATGCTGATGTTAAGGGCTAGAACAAGCTGAAGGCTGGTTTCTGGTGTGCTGATGGTTTCAAGGTGGATCCCTTTGCTTCCCCAAAGCATCCCATGAGCTGTGATCAGATGAAGTGCTCCTGGTGAGCAGCATGACTTGTACCAGATGGGCATAGAGTGAAGCTCCTGGACTCCATCCCCTCCACTGTGGTGGGACATATGGGTGAGAAACAGGCTTTTGCCAGGGTCATGTGCAGGGCTCGGTGCCCTGGTCAGGGGTTTTCCATGGAATCCAAGGGGATGAGGTGCGCCCATCCTTCAGGAATTATCCCATAGCAGTGAGTTACTATGCAAGGATTTACTCTTACCCTTTTACACTTTGTGGATCCCATCTCTTCACATAAAATTAGGGAACGCTGTTTGGGCTTTGCCTATCACTGTTAATTCTATTGCCTCCTTCTTCCCCCTCACCCCCTGAAACTTGCTGCTAAAGCAGCCAAGAGCTGCTTTTGTGTCTTGCCTTTGTTTGTGGCTTTTTCTCTTGGATTTAGCAGTGTGAGGACAGCTCTTGCCCTTCTGTCTCATGCATAGTTGCTGTGTGATGTCTCTATCAGGCAGTGGCTTGTGCCGAGCATCCTTCTCCTGCACGGCAGCGCTTCTGACCATGACCAGCACTCCCCCCCCCCCCCCCCCCCCCCTCCNCTGTCTCATGCATAGTTGCTGTGTGATGTCTCTATCAGGCAGTGGCTTGTGCCGAGCATCCTTCTCCTGCACGGCAGCGCTTCTGACCATGACCAGCACTCCCCCCCCCCCTCTGCTTCCCAGCTCTCCCTGTCACTCCCTGATGCTGCTATGTGACAAAGTCCTTGCCTCTGCCCTCAGGCTCTGCGTTGGAGCTGCAGCAGCGGGGCTGGGGGGGGGGAAAGGGGAGCACGGATGCAAACTCCATCTCTCTTTGTTCCTTGCACATCACCCACCATCAATGCTTCTCCGTTGCTCCTGCTCTCTTGCATCCCTATCTCCCAGCTTCTCCTTGCAGGAGGTGTGATGCCCACCCCTGCTCAAAGACCCAGCTTCAAGGAGCATCTCCAGAACCCCCCTATGGGCAGCCCTGGGGCAGTGGAAACGTGCTTTAGGAGCAGTAGATCCTCTTGTTTGTATTTCAAAGCACCAGTGAAGTGGGACTGGGATTGTTGCCAGAGTCTTGCTAGAGGGAAAGTTTTCTCTGGCTCAGTTCATACAAGGAAGGATTTTTTCTCCCTCCCCCCCCCCCCCCCCCCCCCCTCCTCCTTTTTTTTTT
>NDXB01017946.1:0-22585 GCA_002631895.1 Agapornis roseicollis
GGGGAGGGCAAGCCAGGGGGGTTGAATGAGTGAACGAGCTGCGTGGGTTTAAACCACAACACAAACTCAGGAGAATTCTGAGGAAAGCTATTGAGATGACTAGCAGACAGAAAAACACCCTTTATAATACAAGGTGTCCTGAAGCCAGTTGATTTAGCTCAGATTAGAAATAAAGCAAAAGTTCTTAGGAATGAGCGAAACCAGATATTGAAAAAATGTGACAATGACTGCAGGGAGTATTTTGTTACTGGTGATTTTAAATACATACACTCTTACAAGAGTCGTGTCAAAGTTAAACAAAAACAAACCAAAGTAGCAGTAAGTCCTCATGATAGCATCAGACTAGCTGCATGACACTAAAAACAAATTAGTACTTTTAAACTTCTCCCAGAAGATCAAATATGTGTTCTTTCTTTTTAAAGTCTTCCATAAGAAGGCTTGCCACTCTCTAGTAAAATTACACACACCTCATCTTACAGCTATAAGGCGCTGATATACAAGTATGCAGACCATAAAGAACAGACAAGAATACTGATAGCAAATGACAGGGGGGAAATAAAAGTCTGTCAGTGATGGAAAACCTGAGCTTAAGCTGGAGACAGAGGTTTCCTTGAGTTTCTCTCATTGCCATTGACACAACCAGGAGCAGACACATAAACAGAAACAGATGTGACATTTCCCATTTCTGGAAAGAACAATTGCTCTTAACACTACAGAAACAGACTACAAAACATAGATCTCCAATATTCTCATATAGCAAACATGTTAGTTCTTGATTCCTCTATTTTGAAAAATAAACATAGTAATCATTTCTGTGACTTCTGCCACCAGAAAACATAGGAGCTAAGAAAGGCATTTTTGGCATAGAAATTTTTCTAAAGGGGGTTGTTTGGATTTTCATCAGCATCCCCAGGTGAAGTGGGGCCACCAGCAAACCTAAGAAATAGATCTGTGTCGGCCTCATTGACATCCAGCATGGTTGTATGCATAATCTTTCCTGCCAACAAGAGTATAACCCATTCCACCATAATCTTAATATTGTAGGATACTGAATTCTGAAAGAATTTGAGTCTCTTCAGATGGAGCCCTGATAGGAGTAGTCCTGTACAGCAGAAAAAGGTCTATATGCATTTCAGCCTTTCTTGATATTCACAAATCCTCAGTGTCAAGGCAGTCAGTACTTCTTTGCTAGTCAAGGCGCATCAGATGTACCTACCACAGCTCTCTCCAGCAAAAGACAAACACCAAAGTCACCCACATCCTAGCAACAATCTGTTTGAACTTCTGAAGTTATGTTGATGAGCAGTCCTCAAACACACAAAGGATTCACAGAGTATCTGGCAAAGCCATGATGTGGTGGACAACTGCTTAAGCCTTAGGAATCCCAAAATAATTAGTATCAGAAAGACCTCTAGAAGTCCTGCAGACCAGCTGTTGCATAAACCAGGTTTAAACTGTATCAGGTTACTCAGGGCCTTGTCCAGTCGGGTTCTGAATGTCTCTAACCAAGGATGGACATCCCACAGCATCTTTTGGCAGCCTGTTCCAATATTTTGTTGTGCATCCTACTGTGGTGCACCTCCAAGAGGAGGCTGGCTCTGTCTTTTCTCCATCACCTCACACAGCAGTGACACTCACCAGCAGTCTCTCCCTTTCACCTTCTCTTATCAAGGCTGGACAAACCCAGCTCTTGCAGCTTCTCTTGGCAGGCATGTGCTTCAGCCCCCAGACATCCTGGTGGCCCTCTGCGAGCCTCACACCTATGCAGCCTGACAGGATATAATGTCTCTCTAGTCCTCTGCCCACAAGTCCAGACACAGTTTCACAAGTGTGGCATAGCAAAGATTAGCTTCTTTCCTCAACTTGATGACAATACTTGTGATAATACAGCCTATTTTGCAGTTGGCTTTTCTCACAGCTGGCTTACATCACAGACTCATTCTCTGCTTGTCCATGAGGACCTCCAGGTCCTCTCCTACAAAACTGTTTTCTACCCAGTTGATGCCCACCTGTACCACTGCATGGTGTTATTCTGTTCCAGGAGCAGAACTCTCTGTTTGCCTGTGTTGAACTTTACATGTTGAACTGCCCTCCTGTTATTGCAGCCTGTCAAGGTCCCTCTGAACAGCCACACTGACTCTGATGTAGGCTCAGGGACCTGGGAGGCCTGGGGACAGGGCATACTATGAGAAACAGAGGCAAAGACAACACTGAGTGCCTTGGCCTTTTCTATGGCTTTTTCATGAGAGCAGCAGAACCAGACCAAGATGTGGGTTTTCCTTAGGCTTCCTTCTGCTGATGATCCACTTGCAGAAGGCTTTCTTGTTGCCCATTACATCCATTCCCAGGTTCCATTCCAGCTGAGCTTTGACTTCCCTAATTTCAGACTTTCACGCTTGAGCACCATTGTGCTGCTCCTCCTGGGTAGGCCAGTCCTGCTCACACCTCCATGCACTCCTTTTCTGCATTTGAAGGCAGTCTGGAGTTCCCTGCTTGACTGCTGGTCTCCTGACAGGTCTGCTCAGCTTTCTGCACTCTGTCTGACCATTCCCCTTTGCTTTGAAGAGGTTGTCCTTGGAAATTCAGCCAGCTTCTCTGAGCCTCTTTGTCCTCCACAACCTTCATATCCCCAACCAGTTCTTCCTTCTTTGTAACAGGTCCAGCAGAGCATCTCGCCTTGTTGGCTTGCTGACTGCCTGTGTTAAGAAATGGTCCTAAATCCAATCCAGGAATCTCCTGTAGCGCTTGGGCCCAGTGCTGCTGCCCTCAAGGCGGAAGTCAGGGTAGTAAAAGCTTCCCCATGAGTATGAGGGCCTGCAACCATGGGGCTTCTTCCAGATGTCTAAGAAAGGCTTTGTATCCTTCTTGATCAGGCAGATTGTATGTAGCAGACAGACACCACGCTGTGACCTGCATAACTTCAGTTTAAACTAAAGATAACTAAAAAAAAAAATACAAACAAAAAAACCCACACACACCCCCAAACTCCAACCAAACAACAACCACAAAAACAGGATACATAAGAGTGTGCCTTTCAGGTTGATGTTTCTTTCCAAGTGACAGCTGGCTATCATTACAGGTCTCAGAAAAAAATAAATAAATGAGATCCATTTCAGGTAGGAACAACTGAATTCTTCACTACCTGAGCAGGGACAAATAAAACTGTTTCAGCAACTAGTCTTTTTTTTTTCCCTCAATAAAAAACTCCAAATCATCAGACACCAGTAGACAGAGCTTTGGCTATTTCCTTAGAATTAGGCTAGCCTGTAATCTCCATCTTTCAGAGAGGTAACAGAAGACAAGGCTCTTGTTCCCAAGCCTGACAAGCCCAATTCTTGGGCCAAATTTTTGCTACCTACAGGAGCTGCACACAACCTAGATACATCAAAAAGAGTATTTCGAAGGCAGCATTTTCACAGGTGACAATGACTGAAGCCTGAATTGCCAACTACTGGACAGTTTTGCTGCTAAGAAACTTTAGCCGATAGCTTATTGACAAAATATACTGTTGAGGCTTCTATGGTAGTCAAAGAAGGATAGGTAAGGGCTGACACTCCTTAGAAATTCTAACTCTGTGCCACTTTGCGAGTCTTGATCCCTAAGAGAGAGTGCTTCTGGGAAGATTTCTGACTGGCTACCACAGAGCCAATGATATAGTCCAGTAACATGACAAAAGCAATTAAAACCTGTGTCATTCTGAATTTTATGGCCACATGCAGATACCATTCAAAATCACAAAGATCCTGCAACATTACAAGCAACAGGTGAGCAAGTTTTTCCACTCTTGGTTATCAGTTATGAGCACTGATTAATGTGGGCAGATAGAAACAATACATCTAAGCACCTAAGCTCCACACTGTTTATATTTGAGTGTTTAATTACATAAAAGAAGGCAATAAGTCACATCTATGAATCAGGATTATGACGCTTCCTTATGAGTTACTCTCAGAGTTCTAGTAACAGCAATTCAGTAGCTCCTTTATGTTCAGTGGCTGAGCAGTATCTATGACCCAGCCAAACCCCTGAGGCATGCAGTCCAAAGAAACAACTGGAGATGTGACAACGAAGGCAATCAACCTGGAAAGCATCAACTGTAGAGCAGGGAGTCAGATGGCATATGAAAGCAGCATTTCTGCAGACTTCTGCTAGAGATGCTCTATGGAACAGCAGCTGGATCACAGACACCAGCTTAAAGGGATGTTGGGAGGTCTCTAGTCCAACTTTCTGCTCAAAGCAGTGTCAACAACGAGGTTATGTTGTGGTTTGAAAGATCCCACAACCTCTCTGGGTTCCAGTTCTCAACTGTCCTCTTGTGAAAAAGTTTCTCCATACATGTAGCCAGCTCCTGTCCTGTTTCAGCTTATGCTTGGTGGCTGTTACTCTCCTACCATTCTCCAAGGAAAAGCTTGCCTCCATCTTCTTGACCATCCTCTCTCAGGAGCTGGAAAGCTGCTGTTAGATTCCCTCAGAAACATCCTTCCTCCAGCTGAACAAGGCCAGTTTTCTCAGTCTCTCCTCACATGCTGAACCAGTCCTCTGACCAGCATGACAAACCTTCACCGAAGACAGTCCAGTTTGCCAATGTTTTTTAATGTTTAAGCACAGTGCTCTAGCTGCGAGCTACCAAGTACTGGGGTAATCAAGTCCTTCAATCTCTTGGCTGTGCTCCTGTTCATACAGCCCAGGATGCTGTTAGTCATTTTTGCTGCCAGGGCACACTTCTTGTGCACACTCAGCTCACTGTCCACCAGGGCCTCCATGACCTTTCCAGCAGCGCTGCTCCCAGCCAGGCAGCACCAGCAAATGCTTAGTGACTCCTACTTTCCCAAGGAAGAACTATGCATCTGACCTCACTGAATTTCATAAAGTTCCATCGACTCATTCCAGCTTCCCTAAATGGCAGCCTGTCCCCAGGCATATTGGCTGGTTCCCCCTTACTCCATGATTTAATGTTATCTGCAACTTTTATAAGCAAGTACTCCCCTGCTTCCTCCATGTCAATGTCCCTTCATTGACAAAAATGCTAAACTTAACTGCTGCCAGGATAGAAACCCCACAGCCTGGCACTGTCTTCCCAGTAGAGCACAACACATTAGCCACCACCCTTTAAGCCAAATCATCTAGCCTGATGGCTTTCCATGCATCCAGACCAAGTTGGCTTGGATACAAGACTATTATGGGAAACAGTGTTGAAAACTTTGCTAAAGCCAAGGTAAATTATATCCACTACTACCTCTTGCTCACAGACCCAGTCACTTTATCAGAGGATGCAATTAGGTTCATCAAGCATGACTCATCCTCAGTAAATCCATGCTCATTGTTCCCTATTAACTTCTTCTCCTTTACGTGTTCAGAAACGTGTTTCAAAGAGCAGTTGCTCTGTGATTTTCCCAGACACCAAAGTGAGGGCCAATTGGCTGCAGTTCCTGGAATTGATCTTTCGGCCTTTTGCAAAGATGGGTGCAACGACTGCCTTTTTCTACTGAGAGTGAGAGACTTTTTCTCCAGTAAACCCTGGCTCAATCCCTGTCCATTGCTGGCTGTTCCTCTTGAACATGTTCAAGGATCACAGAGGTATGGAAGACATCGTTAGCGCAGACTGAGACAAAGGCAACTTTGAGTACTTCAGACTTAATATGTCTCTGTTGTCACTGTATCACCCAGACCACTCAGCATCGGGCACACATTTTCCATGGTCAGCCTTTTATTACAAGTGTAACAAAAGAAGCTTTTCTTGGTGCCTTTGACATCCGTTGGACTGAGCTTTGACTTTCCTGATACTGTAAGTCCAGATAAAATTTCTAAATTCCTCTTTTGCAGCCTATCCCTGCTTCCACCTCTTATATACTGCCTTTTGATGTTGGGACCTCCGCCATAATCTCCCTGCTTAGTTAAGATGGGTTCCTCATAAATCTGATCATTTTCCCTCATATCAAGACAGACTGCTCTTGTGCTTGGAGGGTCCTCAAAGACCTGCAAGCTTTTATAAGCTACTGTGCACTCTGGAGCCACTTCCCATGGAATCATACCTACCACTTCCCCAAATAAGCCAAGCTCTGCGTGTCTGAAGTCCATAGTCTGTATTTCACTAGCCTCCTTCCTCATTCCCTTCAAGATCTTGAACTTGTTGCTATATTCAAGGCTGCCACTGATTATCACATTCCTAACTATTTTCTTCTTATGAGTGAATAGCAAATCCAGGTGTTCCTCACCTCTGACTGGCTCAGATGGAGAAAGAGCTGGGGAACAGCCATACAGTGACCAAAACCCAACAGGACAGCTATTATGGTATGGGATCTGTGTAGATAATCTCATATGGTAGTCTGTGAATGGCAGCAGGAACTGACTGAGTATTTGTGTAAAGGAGAATGAAGCAGAGAGGATGAAAAGGAGAGGACAGCTGTACAAAAACCTGTCAGCACAGCTAGACAAAAAGTCCTCACAGGAATTTGGGGCCCAGTAAGAAGAATAATAGCCAATATTAAGTGACAAGCATGCTTTTTAAGGAGAAGCAGCTTGCTGCTTTGAAGTTGCACTCCACTCAGCAAGCTGAATGAGGAAAAGCAGAAACACAGCTATGAAGTCAGAATGATTTTCAGCTGAGATTCTTGCATCAGAATGGGTAGGCAAGGAAGCTGAAGAAACAGAACAGTGAAAAAATGTAATGACTCAGAACTAAAAGAAAATAAGACATTGACCAGAAATAATGAGGAAACAAAGCCTGGAGAAAAAAAGAGACTAAGTCTGAAATGCAGTCGTGGTTCTCTACAGACAGTCTGTGGCCTGAGGTCGACTTGAGGCACAATTGCTAGACTTGGGTCACACAGGCCACATCAGCTCCAGAGATCTAGGTCCTCAGTTATGAATGAAGATGCCTATGAACTTCTCCAAAACTGAATGAGCATTTCAGTGACCTGAGAACAAGGGAAGGATCCAGAGACAAGGAAAAGGGGTTAGGTGTAGTCTGCTGCACAGAACTGGAGTTAATATTAAATACACTATAAAAAATGCTGCTTTGTTACATTATGGTATGTCAGCCTGGGCTTAACCAAGCCTTTCTTTTAATTAAGATTGCATTTTAGACGAAAGATACACAGCAGATCAAATCAACTTGTGTTTAAGTAAAGCATCTGACATGCAGCCATGAACGGAACCACGACTTAAGACCAAAAAATAGGGAACAGAACAAGAACAATCTGTGATAAAGAACTGGCACAGAAAAAAGTATTAAGCAGGAAGGACTTCATGCACCATTTTTGAAACTAATTTCATTTAGATATATTCATTAATAGCTCCAGCACAAGAAGGAGAAGCATGCTAGCAAAACTTAAAGTGACAAATTGGGGTGGCACTGTCAGTACAAGGCAGAGGATAGTACAGAGAACATAAGGAAACTGAGAACTGTATAATAGAAACAGGATGAAATACAGCATTACAAAGTACAAGATCATGTTCCTCAGAGTCTATACCCATAATTCCTGCCGTAATACAGGAATTCATCAGTTGCAAATAATAGAAAGCAGAAATACTTGTGAGTATTAGTCAATCACAGAATGATCATATGCTGTATCAATGTGGCAAGGCCATAAAATATAAAAGCAATCCCAATCTGCATTACTAGCTATTTCAAGTAGAAATAAAAATGCATTAGTGGCATTCAAGCACTGGTGATACCGATAATCTGTACTACTGCATATGGTTCTGGCATTCTGAGAGGTAGATTTAAAGAGGCTCAAAAGAGATGAATTTAACGTGGAATAGATATAATGAAGGACTGCAAGGATTAGAATTATGAGGAGCCCCTCTTACCTGGTAAACTAAAAGCACTTGCCTTTAGCATAGCAAGAAAGACAAAAAAACAAAACAACCAAACAACAAAAACCTGACAGATCTAAAGTATCTGAGAAGTAAGGAACCTTTGCAAGTTGAGGCAACAACTTCTATGACAAAGGGAACCAGACTGTATGTGTGAGAAGGTCCCATGCAATTCCATAATCCTATCTTCCTACATGCAATAGTTTGCTATGTTGAACTTTCTCATATTATTATATCCATCAAAATTAAATTCCTTGTCAAATAGCTGATCTGTAGCTACTGAATAACCCTACCGAACTAGGAATACATTCCAGTGCTGTAGTACAGGCTTGATCAGAGAGCCTTGAAGTCCAGCAGCAGGTTATCTGTGCCAACTGCCTGACTCACTATCACCACAAGTAACACTAAGAACCCACCTCCTTTTCCATAATTACATAAGATGGTTTGCAAGATTAGAATTTATTTATTATCTTCCCCTCTCCCCTTCACAGTTCCCAGAAAACACAAAGAGTTTGCAAAAGGTCTATGGGTAACAGAGGCTGACTGGCTGGAAAATACAACAGAAGTAGCTCTGGAAAGTTGGACGTTTTACCCTGTGTTCCATGCACATTCCACAGCGTGCAAATCTTCCACTTGACAGGACACCGATGCACACAGCATTTTCCCATCCCATGAATGATGAGCATAAAGAGGTTCTGATACACTGACTGAAGCCTAATGGAGTACCTTAATCCAAACACAATGTCACACCATCGATACCAACACTCCAGCTGCACTGATAAAAACTCCATTGTAAATAGAACTCTACCAATTAGTGTTGCCTTATCACTTCATCAGTTAAAATTATTGACTGACAGCAACAAAGATACTGAAAGACAAGAAGACTTGGTAACAGCATGATCCTGAAAGGTGCTAGCATCTGTATAGGTTTTTGACATATTTGAATAAGGCTCTATCTATTAAAGAATTATTATGAATCTAACAAACAGAGGCCCAAGTCTTCTGTTGCCAGAAAACTTTGGTTACCTCTGCTGTGAGAGAGACCTTTTTATCTCAGAAAGGCACCAGACAGAGTGGGGGGTGGAAAAAAAAGAAGAGCCTTGAAATGGACATATATTTAAAGCGACAGCCTAACCACAGAGAACATAAAGTGTTCTGTGGAAACAATATGTGTGGGACAGACAGAACTGACAGCACAAGAAAGGTAGTTTTCATTCTAAGAAAGCAGAGACTCCATGCAAGATACAGAAATGCAGGAATGGCTTCAGTACAAATACCATGGAGGCTGCAAGTAGTTCAAACTTCTGGATTTAGTTGTAGCTTAGTCCTTTCAAGACAGCAGCATGAGAGAACTAATGGCTAAGCTATGAGAAGCTGTGCTTTCAAAGGGTGGCTGGAATTACAAGAAATGAAGTGATGATATGACATGAGGAGTACCAAAGTGGGCTCACCTCCTCAGAAAGCTGGCACCAGGTACCTGTGGAATGTCGCAGGAGAGAATGTGGAGGCTGCTGGCAAGTTTGGGTTTATACTAGCAGTGAAGAGGTAGACTTGGAAAGGACATGGAGATCTACACACCTGTCGAAGTGATTTTGATTCCAGAAAAAGCACCAGAAGCTAAAGAAACTGGGTCTAGGATGTGACAAGGCTGTGTGTTTTGAAGACTAAGGAAGCTTGCATTTTGGGACCAAGTAGGTTTGGGGAGAACTGTATGGAAGAGGCCACAGGAAAGGAAACATCTGGGAATAATGAAAGAGAAGAGGAGCAGAGAGAAATTCTGATGTTTACAAAGGAAGTAGAAGATTTAAGCACTGAGGATCAAGCATAGGCAGACACTAAAAGCTAGACATATCCCCAGGAATAAGAGAATTAATAACTCTCTGGACAATGCAGACCCCTTGAACTCTGTTGTTTACATGGGTTCACTGGAGTCCTACTAGGATATAACCACAGAGATTAGAACCTGGCAGCTCTACTGGGCCAGAGAGACCTGAGAACGAGCCTATCTCCTACAGGCACTGCTGTGCCCTGAACTAGCTTTTGGCCAGCCTCAAAATTTGATCAAAAACATCCTTAAGATCCAGAGGGCCCCAGCGTCAAGTCTACAGTTCACGGCCCAGCACCACTGTCCATCCAGCAAGTGGCAGTGCTGGCTCGGCTAACCCAGGACACGAGGCCGGCACAGGCCGGCTGTGCTCCACACTCCCAGCCCCCAGCTCCAGCCCCAGCCTTGCTCTCGAGACTTTTACCCACTGCCTACTTACTTTTTAATTAGATTTTTAAACAAAAAGTGAAAGTATTTTCTAAAACCCCTCTAATTACACTAAGATCCTGAACTGATTGTGAAGGGAATAGGAAATGAAAGCGACTCACCCTCTGAGGGAGAATTTTGTCAGCCATCTTCCTCCTCTTGGCACTGTACATTTTTTAAAGAAAAAAACACGTTACCATGGTGACAGATCTAGGAGTAACGAGGCCACCTGCTAAATTATCCTGACATCTCCACATGCTGGTGCACAGCTGTGCATGCATCAGCAAAAGGGTCTCACCCATGCCCAGGACCTAGGACCCCTTCTCTCAGCAGCCTGGGGAGGTAGTTAGCTAAGAACAAATCAGGGCTGTCTGTTATGCATCTTGGAAAGAAGTGTGCAAGTTCTTTGATCACAGCATCTTCTATGGTGCCGGGCAGCAACGTATGCAAGTGCATGTGCACATGCTGTCTGTGGATGCAGAAAAAGCATGTAGGAGGAGAGTGTGCATGTGTGAAAATGGCATAGATACACCTATGCATATGCACGTGTAAGTGGTTGAGTGCCTGTAAACAGAATGTGAACTTGCTCAAACAGATGACGCGCATTCATTCATTCATGCCTAAAACTGAGTGCTGGTGAAAACATGTATGTGTATTCCATATGATGTATGAAAACACATATATATACACACTCTTCCCTACATATATACATTTGTTTTATCATAATGTATTTGCATGAGTGATATGCAAAGGTGAAGATACGCAAAAGGGTTTCTGTGTCCACATTTTTCATCTTTACAAACATACAAGTGGAAAGATATATGTGTGCCTGCTGTGTATATACATAATGTGTCCATACCCATATGTAAGCACATTTTACAAATCTATGCTTTTAAAAACATCCTTGTATTCATGAACATAGACACAAACATACATGTGCCTAAGAAATGGTTCTGTCAGGATGACAGCCAAATACATTGTCTTTTGAACTCTTCAGATTCTAAAACCTGTTTGTGCCCACCAAAACTGTCATCTAGGTCTCTCTAACAGGGCCAAGAAGGAACTCAGGCCTTATTCTTCACCTCTGTAATTTGTGAGGCCTTTATCTTAAGCAGGAAATGAATCACTCTGTGACAGACAACTGGGATAAAACAACTGCCTGCTACCACTCTGCCATAACACAAGGATGCCCCTCCTTACTGTTTTCATACAGGAAGTCTGTCATCAGCCATGTCCATGTAAAAACTGTTTCCACACACATTGCTGTGGCATACTCCCTTCCTACATTTGCTAATAAGAAGCCTGGCCTGAAATACCACATCCTTAGATTCTCTCCCATGTCCACAGAAGCCAAGCCTGAGGAACTCTTTGTGCCCAGAGGTGCAAACTACATCCTTCCTCAGGGGCAGAAAATTCATCCACACAGTCACACCCAACCTTGTAGGTGAAAAATGTCCCTTTTTAAAAGTGTATGAATGTTATATGGTGTGAACCTCCAACACCTTCCACAGCTCACAAAACCAAATCTGCACTGCAACACTTCACAGAATATGGAAGTAATGCACGAACAAACTCCACCTTCCCAAAGGAAAATGAGATATGCACACACATGCAACAACCCCAAAGGCTTGCAATTAAAAAGCAAACATCAAGCAAACTGAAAAAGCCCAAACAACCTGGGTCTCAATCAGTCCTAGAGCCTATTACAGAAATGAGATTTTGGTCACCACCAAACCTGCCAAGAAAGGGTGACTACACCTTTTTTGGCCTGTTTCTGCCATACAACATAGGAGTCTATTACTCCAGAATTGCACCTAAGATGCCAGGACAGGTTGCCTGAAAAAAAAAAACACCAGAAAAATTTCAATGGGAAACAAGAGGGAGGCATAAATGAGCAAGAGGGAAATATTCAACACATTATCTGGGGGGAAGACATGGCAGAAGAAACATTCCTGGGTACCTAGGAAGCACTAGTGTAAGTTGGACTCACTACTTTAGAGACCACTGCTGGGTTCCAAATGAGAAGCACAGAAGTTGGGAACTGGGGAGGGGGAACCCTTCCTTTTGTGAGTTACAACATCTATTTTTAGAAAATACTTTTCTTTAATGATCCCTGGAAACAAGTTAATGACTAAAGTTTACCTTAACTAACCAGCAGTGGCAATTTTTCAGGTTGCATCTACCCTGTACCTTTGAAGGCTAGGCATTATTTTGTGCAGTTTCCAGAAGTACCTCCTGGGAGGTGCTGTGGAACATTCATTTTGCCTAGTGCTGGGCAAGGCCTCCAAGATGCACATGCATTTCTTGAGCTCATGTGCTGCACTCATACACATTCCTTCTGTATTCAATCTTATTCAATCTTATAATATATTAATACTCTCAGGATTGGTGTCCTTTCCAGATGCATCCCAGATATAAGCATTCCCAAGTCTGGCTTGCTGATCCAAGGCAAATAACTCAGAAAGAGCAGGGTTCCTAAAGCACTGAGCTAAGAGAATCATGTTTTACCTGCAATTGGATATGAAGTCATCACCAGAATATTGTCTTAATCTATATATACACCTATAATGATTTTGCAAAAGGCAGATCACCTAGATGTCTGCTGTATTTATCAGGAACTGGCTCATGTTAGGAACTCAAGACTGCTGAGGTTAATAAGTTGCAAAAAGAAATCAGCTGTTACTTAAGAGAGAATGCATTCAGCACTGTACAAAGTGGCATATTTTAGAAAGAAAGTTCCTTTAAAAAAAACCCTCTAATGATATGAAATTATTTTCTATGCATATCTCTGTACTTTATATGCAGGAATGTCTGTGACAATTGCAAGTTTTATGACCGCTCTCCTGAGTAACTATAGTTCAAGTATTCACATGACAAATGAAAATTTTTTTCTACTTGTCTTGTTTACAAACCATTTTGTTAGCCAGTCAGAAACTAGAGAAACTGTACACACCAGATAACAAATAATGCAGTAATTGTCCTGTATTAGAGGAGATCCGTTCATGAACTTTAAAGGCTAAATATAACAGCCAGGTTTATAGCCCGATAAACCTGTGAGTTAAAAGCATTTTAACTGCAAAGCCAGACACTAGTAAAGATCAGTTTGTTCGTCATCATTCACAAAGTAGAGAGCAAAATTTACCACTGTTTTTCCTGCTTTAAGAAATAAACAATATCTAAATCTTCAATCCTATCTTATTTGATCTTAAAGGTCCTACCTATTGCTAAAAAGATATCGTTTTTTTCTTCCTCAAATTGTCCTCCCATATTTTCTTTCCGGAACACTCACCTCCTAGTTCTGTTCTGAGTGGCTTGCTGCTGCTGTTGCACTTGCTGCTGCACCTGCTGTTGCTGGACCTGCTGTGGTGCAGTGCGTTTTCTTGTTGTTTCCATCACGGTCTGGGGCATCCCAGGTCGCACTGAGGGGCTTCCAACGTATGGGGGACCTGGGGGACCCATGGGAGCCCCCTGATGGGGCATTCGAGCTCCTGATGGCATCCCAGGTCGCTGGAAAGGAAGCGAAACAGAAAGAAGAGCCAGTTTGGTCCCTGTTTCTTCAGCTTCTAAGACATTTGCACTTAATCAAACACTAGCACCAGCACATTCCCCATTTTAACCACCTTGTAAACATGAAGCAGCAACACAGAGCACATGAGCTCTGCACTGGTATTCCCTGGATATAGTAAAGAGGCATTCAGTGATAAAGTAGACAGGAAAGAAGGATGAAAAATACTAGGCTTGGGAAAACACTCAGTGGTCAGTAACATGTCCAGGCCAGACATTTACAGAAAGAAAGCTCTTTACAGAAGAAAGCTCTACCTTCAGATCGAAGAGAAAGCTCTATGGCAGCTACACACAGCCCAGACTGGTGCAGTTCACATGCTAATCAAGCCACAAGCAAGCTCACATCTACAGCGCTTCAGATTCTGCACTGACTAGCAGACTGCTTTGATGAGAAGGGAGACTGTAACAAGCAAAGGTGAACCTTGAAACACTATAAAACATTTTCCATTAAGAGCCCTCTCCTTCACCTACACCAGAGAGCAGTGTAAGTTCATAAAGTGACAAGAATCTTTTAAGAAAAGGTCATGTCTCTATCAAGCCTCTAAAATAAAAATTAAAAAAAGAAAGGAATGTGGTAGTTTGTCAGCAGCCCCTATAGGCTTTCTAAATCCTGACATTTATGTTGACTTCAGCGTGCTCTGGAGAGACACTCAGGGTCAAATCACAAGCTTAATGCTGATCAAGACACACAGTAAACTCGGTTCTAAATCCTAGAAGTCTGTAGCCACATGGAAAAAACACCAGTAAAATAACTACCACCTCTAAAATACAATTTAAAACAGAAAGAAGAGCTTAGTTTCATTCTAAGAATTACCAAGATGCTTATTATCTGTCTACATACATATGAAAATACAGAGAAATGCACACATAGCCTATAGGCATTTGAACTGGTATATGAGTAAGGATAATTGCACACACACGCACAAAAGTCTTTTGACAGTCCCTCTACAAAGTCTTTAAGGGAACCAAGAGGCAGTAGCATCCATTATGGATAAATGAGGTAAAGTAATTGTTTCTGAAAAGAAAAGGAAGGCACATCCAGTGTGTCGCTGGGACTCACGCTTTTCAGCATATTCATAAGCAACCTGGGAGGAGAAGAAGGGAGGGATAAAAAAAAATAAAAGGGGGAAAAAAAGGAAAAAATAAGAGAGAAAAAAAAGCAAGGAAGTGAAAAAGTTTGTTGATAATGCGAAGTTATTCAAGCTGGCAAGGATGAAGGCCAGCTTCAAAGAACTGCAGAAGGACTTTTATGAGACAGAATGAATGTTAAAAAGGAAGATGAAAATGGGTTTCAATACATATTGAAGTGAATAACATGGGGGAAAAGCAATCCAGTCATAATATACAAAACAATGGGCTCTAAGCTGACTGTAGCCCAACAGAAGCATGATCTTAAACAGGTATGTCCAGGAAGAAAAGTACAGCAGTTCACTGCTTACTAGATGTCAAAAAAAAAGCCCTTAAACAAAAGAAATGACAAGGAAGGGACAGAGAATATAACTGTGCCACTGTCCATACTTTGCCCACACGATGAATGCTGCATGCAGTTCTGGTTCCTGCAGGTACCAGCAGAGTAAAACTGAAAAAACAACAAAGAATGGCACAGAAATTATTAAGATATGGAGCTGCATCCAAGTAATTGAATATAAACGCATTATGTTTTTCCATCACGAAAAAGGTAACCTGAGGGGGGCATTTACTAGAGCTCTGCAAGATCATGAGTGGCCTGGAGATGGCAGCTGGGGATTGACTGTTCACTGCCCCTTCCAAAATAATGAAGTTTGGTCATCAGAGTTGGTTAGGAGGAGTCAGGCTCTCAGACAGCCAAAAGAGGATAGTCTGCTCACAGTGGGTAGTCAGCCCGTGAAACCCCTTTCCGAAGAGGTGCTAATGACATGGAAAACATATCTGGCTCAGAAACTTCACTAAGTTATCAACAGCTAAGGACAAGAAAAGTACTGAGGAGAACACCAGTGGTCTCCAAAGGCAGGTGCTTGCACCACAGAGGGACTTGCACCACAGGAGACTCCATGGGGAGATGGGAAGAAAAAGGTCTTTGCACCACCATAAAAAGAATAAAAATTTAAAAAATTACTTTATTTAATCTTTATATCATCCTTTTATAATTTGTAAATATGTAATTATAATACATAATTACATATCATTCTAAACATAATTTGGACCTGCATCTCCAAATTAACCACCCAAATGAACTGCAGCCCCCAAAGCCCTAGCTCAGTACCCTCCCTGATCACCACAAGTCTTCAACATTCCTTGCACATGTATGCATGAAGGGGAATGATCAGCAAAGAACCAATGGCTAAAATCAGTACGGAGAGAGGGAGAAGGCTGAGGTAGGAGGCAGACCAGCACAGGGAACCAAGCAGGTGAATTCAGCAAGTATTCATGTATGGAACTGGTTGTGGGTCTGGCCACTGAGCAGAGAAGCAGAAAGAGGCAGCAAAAAGAAAAAGCCGAGGCTCTGTGCAGAGCTGGAAACATCTTCTCCCATAAACACAGAGCTACGAAAACTGCTGGAACAGAGCAGCTCTCTCCGTTCCCATGTACTCACACCCACCCCCTGACCCAGGCAGAGTCAGCAGGAACAAATGGCCCGGAAAATGCTTCTCACTTAAGCTTGTACTTAAGATCTCTCTTGTCTGTCAACTTACACCTGGTGGCCTTCTTCCAGCCAAGAGCAGACCACTGGGCCTGCTGTTGCCCGTCAATCAGCTGGGGACATTTGACAGTAATTCAGGACAGACAAGATCCTGAGCACTCCCATCTCATGTTTATCCCTTATGGAGACTGTCTGGCCACAAGGATCAGACTGCAGGCCCACTTTCTTGCTACTATGAAGGACACCTTAGGGCCTGGAGAACAAGGTCAGCAAGCCAGGCCTACTCTCAGTTTAAGTCTGAGATCTTTGAAATTCCTTCAGTTCCCTTTGTTACACATCAAAATAGGAAAAGCACAGAGAAATGACAAAACTGAGAAAAATGAGACTGCTCTAGTAAAAGCATGTTCAATTTCCCTTCTCATGTTCCCATCTCCAATTATCACCCACAGAAAAAATATAACTTGCTGCACAACTGCCATCTCCCTGCTGCAAGCCCACCAGACTTCCAAGATACAAAAATGTCTTCTCTATGTAAACTTGTAAAAGCTGAACACACAAGCAGTACCTTATATATCTAAAAGCTTATTTTGCTCTCTAACACACGTGCAAGACAAGGCAGTGACAGATAATACACTGAATTTTTCACAATACTGACATTAAAAAAAAAAAAGTCTTCATACGAAAGATACTTCACTACCATTATGTCTTTCAAAAGGAATCTTGGAGGTGCACCTATCTAGGGATTAGGATCTGTCCCTTCTCTCTTCTCAGAGGGATGCAGTATGTCCTGAACAAGTATCTTCCACGGTACTGAAACAGTGCAAAACAGCATTGACACATCCTCCTTCCTAGGAAATAGTTTACCGTAGACACCTCAACCTGACTCAACTGTTCTTACCCGCAGATCCAACCATTTTTTTCCTGCATTGACTCCATATACATACACTTTGCGGTACTTCAAACACTTTAATGGACAGAGGGCAAAACCACTGTGGGCCATAGGAAATGAGGAAGATCACAGTATGTCCCAGGCTGAAGGGGCCACTCACTCAGCTCTCAGAAGATGAAGAGCAGAGCAGAGCTGCTGCAGAGCAAGGACAAGGAGTACTGCACTTAGAGAGAGAGCCAGGGGGTTGGAACTAGATGATCTTCAAGGTCCCTTCCAACCCTAACCACTCTGTGATTCTGTGAAAGGCACACAACCAGTATTTCATGCCTGCATACTGGTCCCTAAGAATTCTGCTGACTGCCTGCATTACTGTACACAGTCCACCACTGCTCCGACTACACCCTTCCAAAATTAAGCACACTGCTAGTGCCACAAGTATACTACCTCCCCAGCAACTGCTGCCAAGTCCCTATCACTGCCTCCCGCTGCCCAGTTTCTACTTTCTTCCCTGCCTGACCCTTCTATCCCATCAGATGACAGTTTCTTTCCATTTTGCCATTCTTCAAGTGAACTTTTCCTCCCTGGTGGCAGAAATGAGACAGCACTCGAGTGCTGCAGTCTGTTCTCCAGGGACATCAACATTATAGTGACCAAAATGCTGAAGCAGAAAAAAGAAGGGTTCCTGTCTGGACATACCAGATAGAGGAAAATAACCTGGAAAGCTGACAGGTGAAAATGTCAAGAAAAGCAAACCAAAACCACCTACAAGATCCTTAGAAAGAGACTGAACAGAGAGCAGGAAGACACTGCAATGCCATGTAGCATTGAGCTGCACCTACAGCATTTCTTCTTCTGAAAGACTCAGACCTTATCCACGTTTGTACTACACAAGGACTGTGATGGCATGCAGTGAACAGCCATGGGCTTCTTGTTAACAGAGCAACTGGCAGATTTTGAGAACAATAATTACAAAGTATACAAACAGCATAGTTTTTTAACTAAAAATAGAAGCTACTTTGGCTAGACAATGTATCCTGCCAAGGCATTACAGTAGCTACTGATTTCTATAGGGCATAAGCAAAAGCAAGGGGAGATGCCAGATGCTGTCTGGAGGTACAAATGGGTCACTAGAAGTATCTCAAACAACTAAGAAATTCAGACTAGACTGATGCTTCCTGACGGCAACAGTTTTCTGACTGCACAAATGGTTTCCCATACAGCTTCTCTCCTCTCCTATAGCTGCAGATGTTACTTGATATGAATTCCCTTTTTAAAACCTATGAATCTTACAGAAATTTAGTAAGGAGAAACATCAGTATTGCAATTCTCTTTGCTTGTCTGCCGTATTCACCTTCCTCCATTTCCCAAAAGCTTTCACATCCTGGAATAAAGGTCCAAGTGTTCCAGGTTCCACTCAACTTTAAATAATGTTCACAAGATTCTAAGAATCTTCAACTGAAAAACCATCACATTTACAGATAATGCAACTTGAGAAGAAGTTTCTATTTCATATATATCCATTCACAGCTCAGAATCAGACATCAAACTGCAAATGAAGCACTTGTATGCATCCAAGAAAGAAAAACAAAACTATCTCCGGAACTGAAAGTAACAACTCCTATATAGCATTGAGTTCCATCAGCTTGCTCATTTTAATAGATCTGATTACATCCACTAGTGTGACGATACAACGAATGAAATGGATTTTGTGTGAAGAACTATCAGAACACACCTTTTCACGCTGTAAAAACGAATGCTTTGACAAGGGAGAAGTAGCAGAGCTCTCCAACAGCATGAGTATCATGGAAAGAGAGGAGACTGATCAACAGCTCGCTGTCTCTTCCCTGACAAGAATTAGCAGCTGGCAGGATCAATGACTTCCGTACACAAAATAAGCTGCAAAAATTCCTGACACAAAAGCCTGTGAATGCTATAAGTTTATATGGGTTCAGGAAGACACCACCACATGGATAAAATCCATGCAGAGATACCATGCATAGAAGGCAGCTTTGGGTCAGAAAGCTCCAGAGCTATAAAATGCTAAGTATTGAGATCAAGCATCACTACGTTTCCACCTTGTTCCTGTACTTCCAAGCAGTCTTCTGCTGCTTCCTGCAACTGGGTACACTGGGCTAAATGATCCAGTGTGACTGTTTTCATATTCCTACAGTACTTCTTTTTAAAAAAACCCAAACAACTAAGTAAGCAGGGGGGAAAAAAAGAAAAAAAACCACCAAGCCCAACAAAACCAGAAGAGCAATTCAAACCTTTCACAGATTGATCGATTAGATCTATGCACCTATATTCATCAGCAAATCCAAGATTTCTCAATGAGCAACGCAGATTTGTTTAACAAGCCAATACTACATAAAATCACACTGATCTCTACAGAAGCCCTAGCTATAACTAATGTAATTAATACCATTTTCTTTTAATTGTGTGTGAACTTTTCTGTGTTTGCCAGCCTGCAGTTACTCTAGGGCTAGGAAAGGACAAATCTGCCATTTCTGTTTGCACCTTACTTACATGGCTGAACACTGTATGATGCTTTCACCCTACTAGTCTTCTGCAAATACCCACCAAATCAAGTTTCTTCACTGTGGTCCCTTGATTTCTCCAAGCTCTCCTATAGTTACCCCAAACATCTCCTTGTTTAACAAACCAGGTAAATGCATATGCAACAAACCAGTGATTCCATTCCAGGACCTGTGCCCTGACAATATCCCAGCACAGAGAACCATGCAGACAGTCCTGTATTAGGGAAGTGGAACAAACTTTCCGAAAACCACAGTTCATGAGGCTCTTTTCTAGCTTTTCTAGTGTTAGTTGATTTATGCTCTAACAAGAGAGTATTATACCATGGTAATATAGAAACGAGTAGCATATTTTTCATTAGTAAAGTTCTACTTTTTTCAAACCTAGTATTCTCCGCACCTCACTACTTCTACTAGTGATGCAAGCTGATGATTGGCTGGAAGAAACAGTCACTTTTATCCATTTAAATAATTTTATTTAAATTTAAAATTAAACATTTTATCCATTTTAATAAAACAAATATGATTTTTATAATATAGTGAAATGTAAGTCCCTAAGATCATACAGCCCTTCCTCTTCTCAAGTAAGTACCACCAGTACCTCCATTTACTTCTTTAACCAATGCCTAAGAGCCTTCAGTGACAGAGATTTTACAACTTTCCTAATCAATCTCCATCCTTAGATATTATAAATAGAAAAAAATAAAAAACTTTCTTATTCCTGAAGTCTTCACAGGCCTCCCACCACAACTGTCCTGAGTTATCCCTCTTCCTCCTTGTCAGTTATGCAGACAATCAAAATCAGAAAAATATTCTTGTAAGTATATGCCATGGATTTACAATTGCTCCTTTATTATTCTCTGCCCCACCTCTTAATAAAACTAGCAGTTTACTTGCTTTCTTAGGAGCAGTGGCTACACACTGGGCAGGCAGTTCACAGTGACATCCAAGCCTTGCTCCTGAACGGTCAGAGTTCATTTAAAACCCGGCAATGCATGAGGAGATTCAAAACTTGCTTACGTAATTCACTGCTCATCCCCTTTTCCAAGTTGCTGATAAATCTATTAGATACTCTGTACATCTCTGGGACACCACACCTATCTCTTCGCCTTTTTTTAACATTGGCAACAAGTTATTTCCCACTCTATTAAATATTTATTTATATGATGGCATGCTTCGAGACCTTTCTTTCACTGTATTTGAAATTATAACACTGTTTCTGTACTTGCCATAAAATTCTATTACGTGATTTGAGAGGTAGGTAACCAGACAAAAAGAAGACTGAGGATAAGCAACGGAGTCACATAAGTGATACATAGGTTTGTATAAATTAACAGTCTTGATGCGTAACTAATAGTAAACTGTAGAGATTGGCAGGAACTATCGAAAACAACACATATTAGCAGAAAATAAATATGGATGAGGACTTGTATTAACAAGAAAGGCTTCCTAAGCAAAGCGCAGAGGACAAGGAACAGATCGCTATGGTAAAAAGAAGGTGATCTGAACTGACAGCAGGTATATTGTAAATACAGATATGACTTGATAGTTAAGAAAGGGACACAGACTTTTACAGGCGTATCTTTTGTATAAAAGGCAAGAAGATTGGTTTTAGAAGGAAGCTAAAGTGGGAACAGAAAAAGGACACAAAAGCAGATTTAAAAGGTCAGAACAACAGGACAAGAAAACGAACCTCTCAGCAGCTTCTTGTGTGAAGATGACACAGGCAAGGTCGACACTACAAGGCACCAAAGAGAAAGAAGGCTGCTGCAAGTGAGTCACAAAGGACAAATGTCTGGACAAGAGCTTTAGCACAATCTGCACCAAAGACCTTCTCAAGGCTATATGGGAAGATACCTGTTTGAGTAAGAAAAATTAAGAAAAAGGAAAAAAAAGGGGGGGGGGAAGGTAGGGGAAGACAAAGTAACATCCATTGAAGGGATACAACCAGCAGAGAGGCCTGTGTTAGGGTCTAGAGAATAGAAGAAACCAAGGAACAGCCTGCAGGAAGATTAAAAACTTGGTCTGGGTCAACAAAATTTAAGGCAACAGCTGAACACCTACAGGAAGATGTCATAAAGACAGTCTGAAATGTACTAGTGGACAGTAGAAAATGCATCAGTAAAGAGAAAAATCAATGTAAGTGTGCTGATTAAAGCCATATTAATCCACAAAAGTGCTAGAAACAGAGAAGACAGGAACGACAACAACAAAAAAAAAAGAGGAAAAAGACAGGGATGAGACCTTTGGAAAACAAAAAAAAAAAAGAGGAAAAAGACAGGGATGAGACCTTTGGAAAACAAAAAAAAAAAAGAGGAAAAAGACAGGGATGAGACCTTTGGAAAACAAAAAAAAAAAAGAGGACAAAGTCAGGGATGAGGCCTTTGGGAAACAAAAAAGAAAAATAAATTACCTCTTCCCACAAAACAAATGTGCAAGATCCTGATCAAACAGAAGTAAAAGAATTATCAAAACAAGTAACTGAAACAACTCTTTTTCAAAAGAAGAACTGCTAACCAGCGGCGTACCAAACTATCCAGAACTGCAGCAGAATGAGAATGAAGTATTATTGCACTTGAGATTTTTAATCACTATGAGATTTCACCTTTCAAAGGTTATCTTACTTGACTGGGACAAAAAGGGAAGAAGACATCTTCTAAGCTGCCCATATGGTAAAGAACAAAGACAAGATCAGGTGCACAAGAGCAAAGGGCGAAGTGACCTTAGCAAAGGAACGCATGTTTCCAGAAAGATCAAATGAATCCAAAAGCTAACTGCCCTTGGGAAATACTGCAAAATTATCCTGTTCATTAACGTGGTCACATAGCAAAAAATTTTCTCACAACTTTCTACCTCTATTTACCTCTCCCCTTTTTTTTTGGGGGGGGGGGGGGGGCGGGGGGGGGGGGCAG